>MDUD01002573.1:0-13314 GCA_002216565.1 Crithidia mellificae | reverse complement strand
CAAGTTTTTTCTGCAGCTACGGTCGGATATAGTTACATCGAATGGAAAGGAGAACACTCTAGTCCGCTGCCTGACATGATCTTTATTGCCAGGCATTTTAACTAGTGTCCTTGAGAGGCAGGCAGCGCACAGGGGCAACCGCGCCGAGTTTATCGTGTTCCAAATTACAAAGCAAAGAGTAATTTGTGTGGATACTCGCTTTTTTAATTGTGTGAGGTGAAAAGCAGATTTCCGCTTTCAAAAGATGAAATAATTAAAAAAAAAATAAAGAGCATTATTGTTTGAATGCAAAGTGGTATTTCTTCCTTCAGAGCCATACAAGTTCATGCCGTGTGGCGTGTAATTAACTATTGGTAGGTGTGATAATTACGCAAATGTAAATTGCCGCCTGTAATTCCTTCCCTTTCTCCATTGCTTGGTTTCTTTTTTTTCCTTCATCAGCTGCCACAGAACACAGATTGGGATCATCACTATCGTCAAATTTTGATTGGCGTTGGTTGTTTGAATCCAAAGTCGATTGTATCGCATCCTTTTTCTTTTCTTTGGACAAATCAACAAACATTTATTTACAAACACAGAGGTCATCGCACGCTCACGCGTCGTCTTGACCATGTACAACCCGGCATTGCCGAACCACTACCACGACGTCCTCTTCACTGCCTACGTGCGTCGGCGTCAGCGCGAGGAGAAGGCGGCGTTGGAGCGGCAGCGCCAGCCAAACGCGCTGGCCTCCGCGCTGTCCGATCTGGATGGCACCGCAGAAATCTCCTCCTCTTCACGTTTGCACGACCTTCCTTCATCTGTCTCTGCAAGCTCTGCAGGTCCGTCCGGTTTGGGCCTGTCCGCCGAGGAACTCCACCGCCGCCGCATTCAGGAGTCCGCAGCGCTGGGCATCCAGAGCGCGGTGGAGATGGAGAAGGCGGAACTCGAGTCAGAGCACCAGCGGCGCAAGCTGGAAGGGGCTGATGCACGCTCGCGCATTAGCAGCCGGCTCGATAAGCTGAAGGCGCTGGCGCAAAAGTCAAAAAAGCTGGCCGGCGCGCCAACAACAGCAGAGGGTGACGATTCCTCCGCAGCGGCCGCCTCTGGTACTCCAGACACAGACAAAGACGCCCCCTTGTCGCTCTCCTCTTCGGCCGTCGCCGCGTCCAGTGCGCAGCCGTCTTCGACCACGTCCTCCGCGCCGCTCACCTTCCAACGTTCATCGCTTGCGGCGGGTGGCTTCATCATGACCACTGCCCCAACCCTTCCACCGCGACAGACATCAACACAACAAAAGTCAGCACAGGTGTCCCCGCCACCGTTGTCCACCGCACCCTGTGCCGTGCGTGGGAAGCCGAGCTCGACGCTGCTGTTGCGCTTCTGCCGCACTCGTGATGACCTTCCGCAGACGAGCTCCACCCGCGCAGAGGCGGATGGTCTGCCGCCCGCGCTGGAGTGGAGCGAGGCGCAGCTGACCGCCGCAGCCGCCTCTCCGGCCGCCACCGCCGCGCTCTGCGACCCGCTGCTGCGTCAGCTGGAAGGGCAGTGCCGCCGCTTTGGCGTGGTGCGTGGGGTGAAGGCGCGCATCTACGCACCAGCCGCCGTCACCGCCGTCTTGGGCATGGCGGCGACGGACACGGCGGGCCTGCGGCGGGAGCAGGTGCGATTGTGGGTCCGGTACGATAGCGTGACGGAGGCATTTAAGGCGGCGACAAGCCTGGCGAAAGAAGCGGCTGCAGCGGAGGGCGGGCCGGCCTTCAGCGTCTGCTTCTACCCGACGGGACTATACGATGCCGATACGCTGGAGCTGCGCGTTGAGGATGGGCAGGCGGTGCTGTGAGGATGCAGGAGGTAGGAAAAGATAAATAAAACTAGTTCATAATACCTCTGCCGTTTTGAATTGTTGCTTTTGCTTTCCTTTTGCTGTACGTATGTGATTAGAAAAGAAAAACGGCTTTTGCAGAAAAAGATTTATTCATTGTAATTTACCCCATACAAGAGTTCACAAAATAAGTACCGTTTGGAAAGAAATTTGTGTGGACACCACCGCTTATTTTTTTTCTTTCGTCATTTCTGCCTCAGATAACAAACTTGCACCTTCACTTGTATTTGACGTGGTTCTTTCGTTCTGTTTTTGCCTTCACCTCTAAATCTGTCCCTGCAAACCGGTAAAAGAAGCCGCTGAAAACAGATTACCTTCCTTTTTTTTGTCTAAAGCTTCTCGTTTTCTCTTTTTATACTTCTCATTAATTTTCGATTAGGACGCACACGCAGCCTCCTTATTTTTCTTTTTGCTTGCCCTTACACATCCATAAAACACACACCTGACTTCCACAAAGACAACATACACACACAAAACACACACGCAGATAGCTGTAGATGTCGTCGCTTCTCCCCACCGTTGCCCAGCAGGACCCGGAGCTGGCGGACATGATCGAGCTCGAGATGGGTCGCCAGTTTCGCGGGCTGGAGATGATCGCGTCGGAGAACCTCACTTCGAAAGCCGTCCTGGAGTGCTTGGGCTCTGCCCTGACGAACAAGTACGCCGAGGGGGAGCCGGGTAGCCGCTACTACGGCGGCACGGTCTACGTGGACAAGGTGGAGAATCTGGCAAAGCAGCGTGCCCTGGCTGCCTTCGGCCTCGACCCGGAAGAGTGGGGCGTTAACGTGCAGCCCTACAGCGGGTCACCGGCGAACTTTGCGGTGTACACGGCGCTGCTGGAGCCGCACAGCCGCATCATGGGCCTCGACCTGCCGAGCGGTGGCCACCTCACCCACGGCTTCTACACGCCAAAGAAGAAGATCAGCGCCACCTCCATCTACTTCGAGTCCTTCCCGTACAAGGTCAGGGAGGACGGCCTCATCGACTACGATGCCCTCGAGTCCATCGCGCTGACGTACCGCCCGAAGATGATTATTGCCGGGGCGTCTGCGTACGCCCGCGACTTTGACTACCAGCGCTTCCGCCACATCTGCGACTCGGTGGAGAGTTACCTCTTTATGGACATGGCCCACACGGCGGGACTCATTGCGGGTGGGGTGTTGAAGTCGCCTTTTCCGTACGCGGATGTGGTGACGACGACCACGCACAAGTCCCTGCGTGGGCCGCGCGCCGGGATGATCTTCTACCGCAAGAAGGACCGTCAGGGTAAGCCGACGGACTTCGAGGGCCGCATCAACCAGGCGGTCTTCCCAGGCATCCAGGGCGGCCCGCACGAGCACCAGATCGCCGCCATCGCCACCCAGATGCGTGAGGTGTGCAGCCCCGAGTGGAAGGCGTACGCGCAGCAAGTGCAGGCGAACGCCCGTGCCCTCGGTGCGGCGCTGATGGAGAAGGGTCACGAGTTTGTGTCCGGTGGCACCGATAACCACCTGCTGCTGTGGAACGTGCGGGTGCATGGGCTTACGGGCAGCAAGGTGGAGAAGCTGCTCGACGCCGTCTCCATCTCCGTCAACAAGAACACCATCCCAGGGGACAAGAGCGCCATTACGCCCGGTGGCATCCGCGTTGGCACGCCCGCGCTCACCTCGCGTGGGATGACGGAGAAGGACATGGCGGTGGTGGCGGGCTTTTTGGACCGCGCCGTGGCGTTGGCGAAGGAGGTGCAGCAGGCAGCTGGTTCCGCAAAGTTGAACGACTTTGTGGCGGCGCTCGCGACGCACCAGGGCGTGGCAGCGCTGCGGAAGGACGTCGAGTCTTTTGCGATTCAGTTCACTATGCCGAGCTTTGATGCGGAGCGCATCAAGTACAAGGATGGCCTGCCGGAGGAGCATTAAAGACGAACCGAAGCACTGACGACAGCTCACTTTCTTTAAATTTTTCCTTTTTTTTTTCTTTTCCACGGCAAGCAACCGCACACTTGCATGACGATAATTTTCACAGTGTGTATGCCAGATCACCAATAGTTCCTCATTCGGGAAAAAAATCATAATAATCACCAATACTATATCGCCAATTAATTCTTTTTTTCTTTTATTTTGTTTCTCTTCTTGTTTCTTTCGTGATCACCGCATGCTGTATTGTGAATGCTCATTGTCAGGTGCGCCACATATGGAGTTGCGTTGGGAGAGAGCTGCAGAGAATTTAGGTGCAGCACGCCATCGGACTTACAACACGGTCGAGCAAGGCGCCTTTCTCGCGTTTTCATTTGCTTGTCTCTTGGGGTAACACATTTGCCAAGCAACTGAAGCGAGAAGAGCCTTTGTGCAAGTGTTTCTTTTTTGTTTTGAAATTTGCAGCTCTTGACTTTTCTCTGACAGTGCAACAGACTGGCTGCGGTGCATCATATAACAGCCACTTATTATACTTCTGTTTACATGCGAAAAACAAAACACAAATGTCAATTAATTTGATCGATATAGCTTTACGATTTTGGCGCGAGGAAGTCAAAAGTTTTTTTTTTCAGCATTGTGATTTTCAACTTTAAGTTTTGGACGCAAAGCGTGTCTTCTTTTCGCAAAAAATTCTGAATTTACCACTTTAACAGAAGTGAAATGGATTGTGATTGTTGCGAGGTTTTTGACGAGAACAGCACAGTTCTGCAGAATCAGCCAACGTATCTGTTCTTCATTAATGTACTGACTATTCTAATATCTTCGTCTTCTTTTTTTTTTTCGTTTTTACATTATGTGAGCTTTCTGAAGGACCAAATTTTGGTATCTACATTTCAGTTTCAGAACAAACTTTTTTACATTGAAGAAAGGGCGGAAATTGCTCAAGTGGAGCATTTTAATTTCGCCACCATTATTAGCTAAAGAAAACTATTCATATTGTTCCCTTTCACCTTGTAAACCTTTTTTTTCATTGTCTTAGCGAGTTCACAATTTATATTTTTTCCCTCTATCAAAAATAGACGCCATGGCGTGCAGAAGCAGCTTCTTCAATAGCGGCCTTTCACCACGACACGCACCGCAGCCACGTCTCGCCTCCCTCTTTCGCTCGCTACTGTGCGCCTTCTGCCTTCTCGCCCTCCTCACCTCCGCCCTCGTGCACGCCGCGGACGACAGCACCGATGACGCACTTCGTCGTCTTTTAGCTGCCGGAGACAAGGCACTTGGTCAAGGTCGCGGCTCCTACCAGGACGCACTCGCCAAGTACACGGAGGCCCTCACGCGCAGTCCGTCCAACGAGCGTGCCTTGTACAGCCGCGCGGAGCTCTACTCCATGATGCGGGACCGCGCGTCTGCGCTAGCGGACTTGGATGCGCTGCTCGCGATAGAGAAGGAACACCCTCAGGCGCTGGCCCTTCGCATGTCCCTCCACACCCAGCTGGGCAACCTCGCCGAGGCCTACCGTGACGGCCAGCACCTCGTAAAAATCTACACAAAAGCAAACCGACTTGTTAAGGCGAAGGCCGTGGCGGAGCAGGTGCGCAAACTTGAGCACTACACCCGCCGCTACAACGCACTGGCGGACCTGTGGTCCACCCCGGTCGAGCAGTACGCGGCGGCCAGCGGCAACCCCACTCTCACCCACCGCTACGAGGAGTGCATTTCGCTGCTGGAGAGTGTGGTGCGGGAGTTCGCGAAGGACAGCGTGGAGCTGCGACTGCGCCGCGCTGCCTGCGCGCTGGCCATCGGAGACAATCTAATCGCGTCTCAGGAACTCAAGTACGTGACGCAGCGCGACAGCAATAACCTGGACGCCATCGCGCTGAATGCGCAGGCGCTGCGCGGGTTGGGGGCGCTCGACCAGGCACGGTCCGAGGTGCGCCGCTGCCTCGCGCTCGACCCCGAGTACGCGGCGTGTGCCACGCTGCACAAAATGATCCGGCTGCAACAACGAGTGACGAAGGAGATCGGGACTGCGATGAAGGAGAAGGCTTTTGAGCAAGCGGTGAAGCTCATTACGGAGGCGCGCGAGGCGGAGGCGAACAGCCCGTATGAGGAGCAGCTCGCGACGTGGCAGTGCGAGGCTTTAGTGGGTCTGCGTGACACGGAGTCGGGCCTGCGGGTGTGTCAGAACCTTGTCGACCGTTACAAGGGCGCGAATAGTCCGGTGGTCTTTGACGCGCACATCTGGCTGGTGGAGCTGCACCTGTTAGACGACAACACGGCGGCGGCAGAGGCGGAGCTGCGCAAGGCGCGGGATCTGCGCCAGAATGACGCCAAGGTGCAGGAGATGCACACGCGGATTGAAAACCTTAAGCGCAACGGGGCCCGCAAGGACTACTACAAACTGCTCGGGGTGAAGAAGACGGCGTCGTCGCAGGAGATTCGTCGTGCCTACCGCGCGATTGCGAAGAAGAACCACCCCGATCAGCTGCACTCGCAGAATTTAACGGAGGCGGAGCGGGAGAAGCGGGAGAAAGCTTTTCGCGATATTAACGAGGCAAAGGAGGTGCTGCTGGATGACGAGAAGCGTGCGATGTACGACAATGGGCAGGACCCAAACCAGCAGCCGGGGCAGGGTGGCGCGAATGGCGGTCCAAACTTCGGAACGCAGTTCCGCGGCGGCTTCCCAGGCGGCTTCCCAGGTGGCTTTCCAGGCGGTTTCCCTGGAGGGTTTCCTGGCGGATTTCCAGGTGGCTTTCACCAGCAGGGCCAAGGAGGCAACGGGCAACAGCAGCAGTTCTTCTTCTTCCGCGGTGGCTAAGGCGAGGGGAAAAGAAGAAAAATAAATGAATATCTGGCCGTGTGTGCAACGTCAACTGTTGGCACTTATCGTAATGTTCCCTTGCAAACCCACTTTCTCCTTTGTGTCCGCCATTCAATGGTGTTTCTCTGCGCATGCAGAAACAGGCAAAAGACCCAAACTGAAATTTTTGATTCTCTTTCCGTGCATCATTTTCTTCCTTTCGTTTTCACAGCTATTAACATTTTCGCTTCATGGGCTTCTTTGTAAGCGAAAAAAACAACACCTTTTTTTTTCCTCAGAACAGCAAAGCAACTTGACGGACAATAAAGTTTTTAGACAAGGACGGTGATGCAACTGGAGTTGGTACACGTTGTTCTCCAGCTGCGTGTTGCCAGAACCAAGCGTGTGATCTCGCCGTGCCTAACTGTTGCTTTTTCTTTACTTCCATGTGTTCTATGTTATATTTATTTCTTTTTTTTTTTTTTGAAAACTACTGCATAGCTTCGTACAATTCAATGGTTTTCATAGGTGACAGGCTTCCAATCGAATCTAAAAGAAGGAAGAAAAAAAATGGGAGATACCAAACAGGCGGGTTGACTGGTCGCTGTCGCGATGATTAAAACATTCATTTTTCTTTTGTGAGTGCAGAAAAGCAAAGGTGGCGTTCATTTCTGTCGCCTCCACTTCTCAGTTCACTCCTTCAGACCTTGAAAGCATCACATTTAAAACAGCATACTCAAAAAAAAAATCGGACAAAAAAAAACATGATGCGTTGCCTGTCTCTGCGCGGCACAACCTTGCTGCTTGTTAAAAAAAGAAGAGGCGTTCAAGGAGCTATGCCGTCAAACTCGTTTCACATATTTCACCTCTCTTCAATTCTCTTTCTTTTTCCACCCATACGCTTTACCGTTAATTTTTTTGATTGTACACTCTCCGTTCATCTACATCGGATATGAGTCCCAGTGTTGTATTTTCTTAGTATCTTTCCTTTTTGAGACGCTCTGTTTTTCTGTAGCTTCCTTCACTCGTGCGTAGCATCACTGAAGCAGGCACCGACTTCCCTCTTCACAAAACACTAATAACAAAAAAAAAAAAACACTTCTACAAATAACGCAAAACAAACTGTTTTTTAGGTAAAGAAAGGAGATTTTTCTTGACTCATTTGACATCTTTCTAATTTAGCTCTTTTTTTTCCCAGTTCAAAATGCCGGATTTGAAGAAGGACGTGCTGTCCATCGACGGCATCTACTACGACACGGAGAAGATCGCGCAGATGCACCCCGGTGGATCGATGATGGTGCGTCTGTGCAACGGCCGCGAATGCACGGCGATCTTTATCAGCTACCACCGTCGCCGCTTCCCTCACGACCTCTACAAGGAGTTGCAGGTACCGAAGGACGAGGTGCACCCAGACAGCCTGATTGAGCAGCGGGAGCAGCCCAGCTACGACAGCTACCTGGAGCTGTGCAGCAAGATTCAGCCGATCATTGCTCCGACCAAAGGTTTTGCGCCGTGGTACTACTACCTGAAGGCGGCGCTGTGGCTGACCGTGATGCTGGGGATCGACTTCTACTCTCTCTTCTACCACCGCGCGTACGCGCTGACGGTGATTCAGTCGCTCTCCATGGCCATGGTCGGGCTCAACGTCCAGCACGACGCCAACCACGGTGCCCTGAGCCGCGACTGGCGCATCAACCGCGTGTTGGGCCTCTCTCAAGATCTCCTGGGCGGCAGCAGCATCAACTGGATTATCCACCACGACTACATTCACCACATCTACACGAATGAGCCCGATCGCGATGGCGATTTGGATATTCCGCTGCTGCGGCTGCACAGCGGGATTCCGGTAAAGCTGGCCTACTGCCTTCAGCAGTTTTACATCTTCCTGCTCGAGGCCGTCTTTGGACCCGTGCACGTGCTGTCGAACATTATCTTCCTCGCCAAGGGCCCGAACGAGAAACAGCGTCTGCTGAAGTCGCAGTGGGACGTCAGCCTCTTCATGCTTTCCATCATTCCCTACCGCTTGCTGTGCAACTTCCTGCACGCGTCCAGCTTCGGTGACGGGGTGGCGAACTGCATGCTGCAGTACATGTTCGGTGGCTTCTACCTCGCCTACTTCTTTCTCATCTCGCACAACTTCGAGGGCGCGAAGAAGGCGGGGACGAGTGATGGGCAGGATTTTGTAGCGTGCCAAGCTGAAACGAGCTGCAACTTCGGTGGCTGGTGGTGGGGTCAGATCAACGGTGGACTGAACTTCCAGATCGAGCACCACCTCTTTCCTCGCGTGCACCACGGCTACTATGTGTACCTCGCCCCGATCGTGCGCAAGTTCTGCGAGGAGCGTGGCTACACGTACATTCACTACGACACAATTCAGGAGAACATGCTGAGCACCTTCCGGCACATGGAACAGTACGGCCGCGGTGGGGAGAAGGCGAAGACGCTGTAAAGCGCGAATGACTCAATACTCGTGTTAAGAGTTCTGACCAGATGTTTCTGTGTCTCAGCTGATCCAACGTGTTTTTTCCAATTTTTCGCTGTGACAATTTCGTGATTTTAAACTTACAAGGTGTCCGTATTTGTGTCCGTAAACTCAGGTGCTTTGATTTCAGTGAGTTTACAGCCTTTTGCGCTTTTGTTGCTGTTTGTCTTACAAGCTTATCTTAACTTACTTTCATTTCAAGTCTAATAAAGGTTTTTTCTTCTTCACCACACTAAAATTGTTTATTTTAAATCTCGAGCGGTTGTGAGGAACTGACAAAAACATACATCAGTGGCATCACTTGCTATAATAACGCACCGAAACCAACGAATAACGGCATAGTTGTCTTTGTGCTAAAAATTGCTGTTCTCGCCACGTACCCGCTCTTGGTGTTTTTCTTTTAATTTTGCAATTAAAATAATAAAAAAAATGAAGCTGTCGATATGTTTTCTAATAAAATATGAGGGCAGTTTACTTTCCATCTTTCACGTACCAGATACTGTGGAAGTGGACTTGTCGATCACAGTGGCAGTAAAACAGAGCTAACTCATCACACACTAGCTTACACATTTTCTTTTTTCGGAAGAGCTTTCTCCTTTTTTGTTTTACGTCACAATTTTGTTATTAAGATTATAATTCTATGCAAGCTACATCAAAGGGAACAGTAGAAAGATTTTGCAAGTTGCATTAATTTAATACTGTAAAAAGCTTCTGGCGCCTAATGCAGCGCCGCCGAGCATTCAGTTACTAAGTGAGCGATCTCTGTTGAGCTGCAGTAATCTGACTAGAAAAAAAATCTGAAATGGCCACTACAACTTGAGGGAATAGTAAAGCTAACAATCCATGAACCTACCCCATCTTCTATCTTCTTTTTTTTCCCTCCTGTTTGACTAAGCTGCAGCACAAATTTTGCACCTTCACAGACAGTAGTTCTATTTATATCATTTTCACTTAGCTATCGACACCAACGAACAAAAAAATAGGGATTACGCGATTTTTTTTTTTCTGGGCTAAAAACGCATCAACGCAAGTCCGATTAGTTTTTTCTCTTTTGATTACATTCATTGTTAGACCAATCTATTTTGTACCCTTTTTTTTGCTTCCTTTTTTTTCTGTAGATAAGACCGCTGATTCACTTGACGACCACTTGCAACTCCCTTTTCTGTACAACTTTATTTTTTTTTTCCGAGCATTTAGATTTCTTTTTGTTTCTGGTGCTTTGCAAACAGGGCTTGTTTCCCGCAAAGACACACACACATAAACAAAAAAGAGAAACCTTTTTTTTTACCCTTTTTTTTCTTTTTCGTCTCCAATCCCAGTGCTATGTCAGCCACCAGCCCTGTATCCGACGGCGCAAAACCACCCACGCAGCCACTGCGGTCCCCGTCCTCCGCCGCCAACACAAACACGCTGCCCACCTCGCCGGCGTCGCCCGCCTCGCAGCCGACCTCCGGCACCGCCACCGCAACCGGCGCTTCCTTTGCGGGCCAGCCGCCTCCCACCGCCAGCTCTACGCGGGACGCCGATGCCGTCTCGATGGACCCCTCCGCGCTCTGGGCTGCGCTGGACCTTCCGGCCCCTGAGTCTCTGCCCTCGCAGCACACCGCCCGCCGTGTGGTGCTGCTCGGCCGCCCCTTGAGTGGAAAACGGACCATCTGCCGCCGCCTTTGTTTTGCGGCGGAGGCGCAGTACGCCGTGCAGGATGATCACCAGCGCGAAGACGACGAGGCGTTTCGTGGCGCCGCCAGCGCCGATAACGGCCGTCAGCCCCTCTACCGCCCAACGGGAAGCGACGACGACGACGACGTCGGCAACGACGCGGCGCCGCAGCACGCCAGCGCGCACGTTGGTGGGTGGAACATGCCTGGTGCCTACTCCACCGTTGGCGCGGTGCACGCCCGTACGCCGCAGGGCCCGCACAACCACCGCCTGCCCCTGTCGCACGGGTCTGGGGTGTGCTTCGACTACGTGGTGCAGCGCGTGCCGACCCGCATCGCGCGTGGGGCAGGTGCGAGCAGCACCACTAACAACAACAATATGTCGACGCCTGCCACGGGGATAGTCAGCAGCGGTGGTGAAGAGAAGAACGTCGACGGAGGCAGCGGTGCCCGACGGGTCGCCGGGTCTGCCGGAGGCTCGCCACACCCGCAGGCAGCCGGCACGGTGCGCCGCACAACGGAGTTTTTCTGCTGCGACTCCGCCGGCGCGCTCTCGATGGCCCTCCCGACCATCGAAGATGTGGAGACGGCGGTGGTGCTGATGGTGATTGACCTAAGCGATCTACCCACCATTCGCCAGCAGCTGGACTTCTGCTACACCACACTCAACACCTACGTGGCGTCCCTCCTGCGCGCTCAGGCCCCAAGCAACGACGAGGTGCGACGTCTGCAGCTGGCGGCGGCGCAGCAGGACTACTGGTTCGCAGAGGAGCAGAAGCTGCGTTCCACCCGCACCAATCTCGCGAGCAGCGTCACCGTGACGAAGGAGGGCAAGAGTGACGTCGTTTTCAAAGACGCGATGGCGAACCTAGACAAGGTGAACAGCACCACCTTTCGCATCCCCAGCTCCGCCGGCACGGTCTGCACGATGCACACCGTTATTGTCTGCACCAAATCCGAATGCCTCGAGCGGGCATCGCGAGCCGTCGGCGTCCTCGACGGGTCGGGCGGGGGCAGCGACAGCGAGGCGCTTTTTAACCGTCTCGGCATCTCCGCTGACGTCGCGGCGGCGCTGCGGCGGTCGCGGCTGTCGCTGATGTCCCTCGTTGCACAAATGGTGCGCCACTACGCCATTTACCGTCGCGCCGCCGTGGCGTCGCTTAGTCAGCGTGTCAACATGACCACCGCCGGCGCAGACGGCGCGTACGCCGGGTCGACGCTGGTGAATCCGTTTTATAAAGGCTTCTGGGCCTATCTAGCGTACGTGCTGTACAGCAGCAGCGACGCGAACAGCTGCCCTTCCAGTGATGTGCTTCGCGTTTGTTCCGCCCGCATGCACCCTCACGCACTGCTGCCGTGCGGCTTGGATGCCCCTGGCCTGCTGAACCACTTCGTCACCTCTGACCCGACGCAGTTCGCGGAGCTCTTAAACGGCTCAAGCGAGTCGGCGGCCGATGCGGCGATTCGAACCACGACGGAGAGCGTCTTTACCCCAGACGGCGTCTTTGCACTGCACCAGAAGTACATTCAGCAAGCACAGGCGGACGCGTCTGCCACCTGGGCTCACCCTGAAGTAACGACTTCCAATGTCGAGGACACTGGAATGATATGGGATAGCTTGTAAACTGAAAAAAGGAAAGAGAAAAAGAAAAACAGCAAAAAGTATCAGTTTATGACTTTCTCGTTCGAGGACAGACGTGGCTTCTTAATGTCATTCACGATGAGCCTTACAACGCAATACTATATGACCAGGCCAGTGTTGACAAAAGAAATTCATCTGTTTTATACTTCAAAAAGGACTATTAGCAATTTATATTTTGCGATTGTCAACTTTGTTTCCTTTTTTTTTTGTTTATCATCAAATATTGAGGGTGAACAATAAAGGACACACTTATTAAAAAGAGGATAACACTTTTCACTGAAAATATACCAGAGCAGGGATTTCTTTTTCCTTTTCTGGAGGCTCATTTAGCCAAATCAATTGTGTTGGGTAGAAATCTTTTTTCTTCTCGTAGTTTCTGTGAGTCTTTCCATTTGTTGCATTGCTGTCGAACTTCCCGTCCTAAACAAACATGTCAAGATTAGAAAAGGAAGAGTTGATTAAATTGCGACCCTGACCCACAACTCTCCGTTGGCTATCGTCAAATATAGATATGTGCTAAACTAAAATAATTTTTTTTTTCTCTGCTTAGTATCATTCCCTTCAACGCATCGAATTTTTTTTTTGGCTTCTCTTCTGTTTTTTTTTTCCCTTTACCGGCATGCAACCTGTGCTATTACGAACGCACCATCTGTGCTTTACTGCTCTTATCGCTCCGTAACATCGCGCTTGCCACGGCTATTCTCCATCAGAGTAAACTAACCAGAGAGTCTTTTTTTTTTACATCATTTATATCAACAAAAACTGAATTTGATTTCTTGCTGATCTCCGAGACTGTTCAGCGCACATACATCCCCCATTACGCTGATAGCTTTCAACATCCAGCACTCCCCCACGCATTCTTTCACTCACTGAATAACGCATTCACTCACAGACACACCCACACCCCAGACCTCCGCTCCCACCATGGCCCAGCCGCACTACCGCGACGACGACGTGGCCGCAGAAGAAGAGC
>MDUD01002568.1:0-11662 GCA_002216565.1 Crithidia mellificae | reverse complement strand
CCCATACACACACAAAGTTTAATTCCATAGAATACCCGACTACTTACTGACTATTTCAAACTAAAAGTGCATAGACAATACGTTTTTATTATAAAAGTTCGCTTTTTGTTCTCTGGCTGCGTGTGTGGCTGCACATAGCGCTGCAAGATCTCCGTGAATAGCACCTTACGAACAGCAATCCCTTTCGAGAAGTTTACGCCCCTGACTGCGTTCGAAATGTCAAGCATGATCCGTGTGTTCGCTAAGCGCCATTTGCCTGTGATGGATATCATCGAGCTGCAGGGTCGCATCGTCATCACACCGGAAGCACTTGCAGAGGCTCGCGCGGCAAAGGCAGAGCGGCAAGCGGCGCGGCAGGCAAAGCGGGAAGAGCAACTGGCATCGCAGATACGAGACGAGAGCGATAACAAAGATCCACAAACTAATTTAGCAGAGCACACAAATGAGAACACAATAAACATCACGAACAACAGCAGGGAAACAAAGAGCGCAGTGTCAATGGGGGCTGACGGTACGCTGCCGCCGCTGGCGCCTTCGATGAGCGGATTTGCGTCATCGAGCTCATCCGATAATGACGATAGGTACGACACCGATAGTGACGATGATGACGAAGGCAGTCCCACGGGCAACGTGAACGCGACCGAAGATGCTTTCACGAAATCTAGCGCTTATCGCAGCGCTCACCAGCAGAAGCGTGCTTCTTCTGCCGCCGCGGAAGACAGCGGTGTGGTGACGGTGCCGATTGGTCACGTAGAGCAGGACCACCTCAGCGAGAAGCGATGCACCCTGTGCATTGACACGCTGCGCGTAGACGGGAGCCGGTCTGCGTTTAAACACCCGCTGCTAGTTCTGAAGGAGTGCAGTGCGCGGCGCATGCGGCAGCTGCAGCGTCACCTCGTCGCCCAACACCAGAAGGCAGGCTCTGCAAATTCGAATGCAGTTACCTCACAAGGGCCTCATTCGACATCAGCGGAAATGGAATTAAACGCAAATGAATCGTCATCCACACGCCTCTTCTCGGAGTGGCTGCAAGATCACCCCGACGCACTGTCACTCGATTCTCTCTACTTAGATGACCTGGTGCCGGATGGGAGTAAGGTGGAGGATATAACCGATGCTTGTGGCGATGGCGAAGCGCACCTATCGCGAAAGCGTCCACGAGAAACGGACATCAGCAGTGACGTGTCGGTGGCGCACCCGGGTAGCAGCCTAAACCCAATTTCAACCAGCACGACGCCTAAGCCTGCCTCGATGACAGCGTATAAAAACTACGAGCTTGTAGGCGTGGTGCGTAACTCTGTCCTTTTCAACTCAAAGCCAGCACGTGTTTTCAAGTAGTTGGTGTAATGCTCCTCTTATCACATACGTACAAACCAAACAATACAAGTTGAAATGGAGGGCTTCTGGTAGACTCGACAATGTTGCGAGTAGAGTTCGACGATTTTCTATTAGAAGATTTGTTTTTGCGGGGTTGAAGCTGGCCTCCCGCAGTAAAAGCACCGTGCAAAAAACACCAACCGTCTCGGGAAATCAAGTAGCTTTTCTTTACTAAAAAAAAACAAAATCTGATTTGTTAAGCAGTAAAGTGAAAATATGTTTTAATGTTTGTTGAGAGAATCTTCTAAATTTATTGACTCTCTAATCTACACGTTTCACCCTGCTCTGTTCAATTTTCTTCAATTATTCCAAATATCAATCTTTGAGTAGCCCTAGTTGAACATCAGGATAAGGGCGGGCCTCAATTAGCAAGGGCAACGCTGCTCTGTGTCCGTTGCCTCATCAGCTTACTTATAGCACATAACATCTTCAAACTTTCTTGGTTTCTTTTTCCTCGTTTTAGCAACAGCATTTAGAGAAATTAGCAGCACAGCTCAAGAACAACATTAAATTTATTTCTGAGCAACACACACAGTTTAGCATTAGGGAGCCTCACTCAAAAAAATTTAACAAATTGTAGCACTGTCACTAAACCAACCATCATCATTTTGATTCAAAAGGGTTAGTCATAGGATAGGCTTCCCTAATCTTCACATCACGCTGTCTCTTCTCTATTTTCACTTTTTTTTCTTACTTCCGTTTTTAGCTGTCATTTAATAAGCTGCGTTAACATTCCCGTTCTCACAAGTGCTGATACGCACAAGACAAGTAAGCTCTTGGCATTTTTGTTTACTTGCACATCCTCTGTGGGCTTCGCGTGAATATCTTCTTACTTTATTTTGACGTCTTTCCTTGAAACTTGTGTGATACTACCTTGTTTTTCTTTTTATTTCTTTGCAAATTCTGGCCATAACTATATATCACATCAGTGTATTTTTGACTCAATTCTTTTACACCATTTTTCTATCTTTTCCCTCTTCTTAACAGACTTTTTCAGCGCCGTATCAATGCGTCACGCATCGCTGCTTCTGCGCGGCAAGACGCCACCGCCGCGGCGCCTCACATCGTCCGTGCCAGCCGGTGGCACACACACGTCTCTCACAGCAGCCGCAGACCGCATGGCCAAAGCGTCAAAAGCGACTGTAGATAGTGCTGTTCAGCAGAGAGCACGCACATTGACGGCCTCACATGCCTTGAACAGCACGTCTTTTGCTTCGTCAGAATTTCCTCAGCGTGAAAGAGCTAAAATCACCGTCAACGAATTATCACAAGGGGCAGCCTGCGAGCTGAAGGTTGATTTTCTTTCGCAGCCTTGCGTGAGAGGAACGGCCAGTGTGCGGTCTGTACCGGCGTCAGCCACGAGGGGCGTCAGCGCCGTTCGCGCTTTCTCGGCGCCGCTGCGCACCAGTCTACGCTGTGCGAGCGACAGCGCGTTTCCCGCCCACGCCACCGAAAATCACGATGAAGAGGTGCAAACAACATTTGACGGAAACGAGCCTTCAGATTTCGCGTCTTCAACGCCGGCATCTCACTCTCCATCTCCTTCATCCGCTGCGGTTGCCCCTGGGAATGCGGCGCAGCGCACGCGCGGAGGAGCAAATCGCGCTCCGCGTCAAAGAAGTCCGCAGCAGCAGCATCACAAAAACCCCTCCTCCGCACAACTTCTCGATCGAAGTGTCGGCGAGTACAAGGGCACGCACCGCAGCAGCACGGGTAGTGGTAGCCGTAGCCGAGCAAACAACAACAACAACAACAACAACAAGCAAACCAGTGCAGGTGCGTCTTCCGAGGGGCCAGGGCAGCAGGAGCATCAGCGGCAGCTTTTCACGGAAGAAGAAAGTCGTGCGATGTTGGCTGCACGGCTGATGCGTCGCCACCGCCTACACGCCGCCCAGCCTTACCTCGTTGTCTCCTCCGGCGTCGAAGTGCCGGGGTGCAGCGGCGGCGCCTACCACCTGCAGGAGCGACAGGACGCGCGTGCGGCCGCCCACGCCGCGGTCGGTGCAGCCAAAGTGAACGCCTACGCTGGGCGGGTGCGAAGCGGGGGCAGCAACGTGCGCATGCCCGCCTTCTTTCACGCTTCCCAAACATCCGCCTCCTCTGCCGTGTCGGCGTCGACGTTTGCGAACGGAGTTGGCAAGACGGGTCCAACAGGGCGTGGCGCGGCGCACGCTTCTGCCGAGGCTGTCACGCCACAAGTGCTACGCCGTGATGCCACCTACACGCGCATGCAGGACTACGAACCTTTTGAGCGACTCTTTCGCCGCTACCTTGAGCGCGGTCACGTCGCCCACGCGGCGCAGCGGCTTCTGCACCACCCCGACGGCCCGGCGCCGATCATCGTGCTCGACCGCATCCTGTGCCACCGCGTCCCCGCCCCCTCGTTTGTCTCTCAGGCGTTGCTCGCCACGCTGCACGCCGCCCGCAGCGATCGCAGCACCTCTGCCGCCGTGACCTTCGCCGTCGAGCGGGTGGCCGCGCGGTTGAAGAACGCCCTCGTCTGCCGTCCGCTCTACGACACGCCGGAGCTGCGTGTGCTGCTGCTGGAGGCGGCGGTGCGGGAGGGTCTCTTTGACCTGACGCAGTCCATTCTGCACGACACCCCAGCCACCTGGATCACGCCGCATCTGTGGTCGCTCTTAGTGCAAACAGCCGGACAGTCAAAGCTGCCCCATTCTCAGCTGCTGTGGCGTCTGCTGAACATTCGGGAAGGTGGGAGTGCTGGGGATGCAGAGGAGGAACAGCTCGAACGTGGGGGTGGCGCGTCTGCTGGGGCCAGTGGGCTGTTGCCACAACGCGTACTGACGCGTGCAGGCGAGAGCGCTTTGCTGCGGCGAGTGCCGCTCGCGCCGGCCTTTCACGCCGCCGCACCGCCCGCCCCGCCCAGCGCTCCGTCTGCATCACCTCCACTTGCACAGCCACCGGCAGAGAACAGCACTGAGAACAGAAACTCGACTGCCGTTGTGACGAGTAAGCCGGGGGTTCCCGCTTTGACCAGTGCCACGCGGTCTGCTGCGCCGTCGTCTGAGCTGCCCCTCGCCGCCGCACAGATTCCCGGTGCCGTTTTCGAAGCACGAGCCTGCAGCACGGTGCTCATGCCCGCACACGGCAGTATCGGAACTCCCTTCCTGCGCTCTGTCACCTCAGCCGAAGAGAACGAGGAGGACGCGTCAGGTCGACACACCCCCGACGCTGGGGCATCCGCCGGCTCTGCCCAGCCGCTGCTGCTGACAGCGACGTCAGAGACCAGCTCCGCGCTCGTGTCCAGCACCTTCCGGATGGACGGGTTGCGGTGGTGTGCGCTGGGCTCGGTGGACATGGGCTACGCCGCGGAGCACTACAACGGCGACACCGCCGGCTCCGCGGGCGACTTCCGCGCTGCAGGGGCGGCCGGCGTGCTGCACGGCTTCAGTTCATTCCAGTCGCTGCACGCCGCGGTGGAGGCGGAGATGCGCTTGTCTGCGACCAGCGCCACCACGGCCGCCACCTCCTCTGCCAGCCCTGCGGGAGCAGCAGGAAATGCAGCCTCATCTTCCTCCGTCAGCTCTGCCGGCTCTTCGCGGGCGGCGCGACGTGCGCTTTGGGAGACGACGGCGCTGCGGATGGTGCATCAGCATCACGGCATCGTGTACGGCCTTGACGCGACGACAACGGCACGCGTGCTGCTGCGCTGCGGGGTTGGGTTTTCTGGCCAGGCCTCGCCGCTCCTGGCCCAGCACGTGCTGCGGCGTTACCTGCGCAGCTGCCACCTCTTGCGAGATGAGGTGGTGCGCGCTCAGGAAGTAATTGAAGCCCAGCTGGACGCGGAGGAAGGTGGACTTGTAAACACAAAATTAGCCGCAGCGACAGCTTCGAGTAGTGCGCAGGATGAAGGCAGCACCACAATTCGCAACAACAGCAACAGTGTTGAAAACAACGGCATTCAGAGTAGTGACAAGAGCAGCAGCGTAGATGGGCGCGTCGAGGCGAACACCACCACCACTACCACTACCGCCGTCGCGACGCTTGCCGCACGACCAACTGCAGAGCGGCTCTTGGCTCTCTACCCGCGACTCGCACACGTCGCCGCCCCTCACCCTTCGCCGTTCCTCGTCTTCTTCAAAGTCATGCGAGAGGCGCGTGAGGTGCTGTCCAACGCCGTGGACGAGGAAGCCGCGGCATCTGCCGCGACCGCCACCGCTGCCGCCACCTCCCGCATCCGCGTCGGACTCCGCGCAAACACCTCCCTGCCGATGGTGCACTGGGAAGTGGTGTGGCGCGTCTTTCAGCAGCTGAACCGTGAAAACCCGCAGTGGTACACGCAGTTGACGCTGCAAGAGGCGGGGGATCTGTGCCAAGATGTGATCGAGGTGCTCTGCCACGGTGCGGATCCGTGGCTGACGTTGAACATCGCACGCCGGGTGTCGAGTCGGCACATCGTGGACGGCGTGGACATGTCCTTGTGGTTGCTGCACCGACTGGACCCGTCTCACCACACCGAGGAATCGCGCGAGGTGGCGCGGAAGCTCTTCCGGTGGCTGCTGGTGGATGTCGGTCTACACCTCCAGCCGGCGCTGCACCACCACCTCATCCCCGCCGCACGCGCGCTCATTCGGCTGGGCCTGCAGGAGGAGCTGCGTGTCCTCTACAGCGCGGTGCTGGACAACGTCTACTTGTTTCGCCCGGAGCACCGCGACGCTTTTGTGTCCGTGCTGAGCGATCTGATCTGTCCGTCGTGCGCCACCATCCTGCCCGACAGCGACGTCTACGTGGATCGGGCGTGTCCAAACTGCATGACGGTGGTTCCAGCGAAGGACGCCGAGACGATTCCGAGTTTTCGGCTGTCGGCTGAGCACGTGGAGCGGCTGCGGGCGCGGCGGAAGCAGCAGCGCCAGCGCAGTCGTCAACGTCTCAGTGCGAGCGTGCAGCGACTTCAGTCGGAGGAGCGCGGCGGCGGGCAGTGGCACACGCCACAGCAGCGACAGCAACAGCAGCTGCTGCGAGGGCCGCAGGACGCTGCGGAGGTGCTGCGACGACACTTGCAGCGCAGCCGCGACGATGACGACGGCGCAGGGGTGACCAGCGATGAAGCGACGATGGCGCTGCTGCTGTCCGGCGAGGCCACGCTCATCCCCGGTGTGCCGGTCACACCCAACGTTGCCCTTTTCCCCCTTCACGGCGCCGCCGGCGGCGAATCGAAGGACGGGCTTCCGGGTGGAAGTGCTGGCGCGCCCGTGCTGGATGTACGGGCGGCGATGGAAGAATCTTCGCGACGCCTCGAGCTGCAGCGTGCGGCACGGCGGTACGCGTTGGCCCAACGTGGCGTACTTGACGAGAACGATCGCAGCAGCGCGGCCGCGCTGCACGGCCTCACGCCCACGCCGCGCAGTCCAGCTGCCCTGCCCACGACACTGCCCATCTCCGCCCAGGCGCTGGATGCGGCGACGCTGAAGTACCTCTCCACCGCCGCGAACCTAAGCGCACACGCCGCAGCTAATAATGGTGGTGGTGGTGGTGGTGGTGCGCACGACGGTGCGTGGGTCTGCGTTTGGTGTCAGGAGAAGAACACGGAGTGGAGTAGTCGAGTGCAGTGCGCGGCCTGCGGGGCTGAGACAGGGCCCGCCGCGCCGTGGCGCCACTTCGCCTACGCCGACCCACTCGTCGGCGACGCGATGACAGAGCTGCGCGGCCGCATGAGCAACTGTGAAGATCGCCCTGTGGATGCGATTGTGGCGGGGTACATGCTAATGGTGTACCGCCGCACCTTCCAGCTCCGCGCCACGCCGGCCGATTACGAACGTCTGCAACGCCTCATTGCGATGCTGTGTCGCCTGCAGGAGCGTGTGCTGGCCGGCTACGCGTACACGCGTCTCTTGCCGCTGACGCAGCGCCGCCTGGATGGGCTGCTGGGGCTGCTGGCGCAAACCTACGGTCAGGAGAGCGCCGCGGCGTACCGTGCACTGACGCAGGACGACGTGATGCGGCCGGAGCGGGAGGGCGTCTTCTTCGACGCCGTCTTCGGCCCGCAGACCTGTCGGGTCTGCTTTGGCAACCATGACTGGCACGTCTGCCCTATCGTCACGCGCGACTTCGCCGGGCAGCAGAGCGCGCAGAGCGACGCGCATCAGCCACCGCAGCGCAGTCCGATCAGTCTGAGCCCGGAAGAGAAGCAGCAGGCGGTGCTGGAGCGACTTGCGCAGCGCATCCGCCACGCCGCGCAGTCTGCCGTGAAGGCAGGCGAGGGCAGTTTGCCAACTGGGACCGGCAAGCCGAACGCGCAGCTCGTGGTGGATGCCTACACCGCTTTCGTGTCCTCACCATTCCGCGAGACCTTTGCCGAACTGCACGCCGAGGACACGAATCAGCTCTCGCTGCTGCTGAGTCGCATTCAGCAGTACCGGCGCGCGGCGTTTGTGTTGTGTCACATTCCCTTGTCGAAGCGCTCGAACGAGGCGTACCTGAAGCTTGTGCACTTCTTCAACGTGACGGAGGAGGAGGCGCTGACGCTGCTTCAAACAAAGAAGGAGAGTCAGGGTCAGGGTGCCGCGGCAGCGGCGGAGACGTCCACCACCACTACCACCACTGCACCCAACTTTGTACAGGTGACGAAGACGTGCTGCATGTGCTTAGATCAGCGCCACGCCTCGCATGAGTGTCCGCGACTGGAGGAGTGGCTGAAGGGCGTGCAGCGGCTTGCGCGAGGAGGTGGAAGTGCCGCGGATGCGGCAAAACCCACCACGGCGCTCGTCGACTCCGCGGGCGAGGCGCGGCTACGACAGCGGCTGCGGGCGCAGGTGGACGGGTGGACTACTGCTGGCCCGGAGCGGCTGCACGCTTTTTATCGTTACCTCCAGACACACATGTCCCTGCTGCGGCCCACAACGACGAGTCTTCAGGGGGCGACCCACACACTCACTTCTTCAGGAAATACGTTAGATGCTTCAAATACATCATCAGCAGCAGCTAGCGCCGCAGAGACGCCGCGCCGAGTTGACTTCAACGACCCGCTCGTGTACGCTGTGAACAAAACGGTAACGAAGCTGGCCGCTGTGGAGCGGCGCAGTGCGGCGTACCGGCTCTACGCCCACGCTCCTGTGGAGTGTGTGTCGATGGCGACCACGGCAGCGATGCTGCGCATGAACGGGTTTGCCGAGGACAGCATCCGTGCCTTGCTGAACGAGGGCGATGTCCGCGACGACGGTGGCAGCCGTGGGGGTGAGGAAGGTGCGTCCTCGTCCTTTGCCACGACAGAGGCAGATTTGATGACTGCACGCAGCAGCAGCAGCGTGACGGCGCTCACCGCACCGGGCCAACACGCCCCTCTCGCCGCCCGCACCGCCGCCGTCCCTGTCCACCGCTGCTGCCTCCTGTGCTTCTCCTCCGGTCACACCTACGTGGACTGCCCGGAGCTGGCCGCCGCGGCGACGGAGGCAGAGAAGCTGCGCCTCGTCGTGGAGGAAGTAGGCGGGATCAGCTGTGTGCACGACGGCATCGGCGCCGCCGCGGCGTACGTCTACCACGAGTACAACCGCGGGAAACTGTCGAGCGAGCTGATGCGGTCGAACCCGGCGCTGGTGGCGGCGTTGCTGACTCTCGTGCGGCGATGCTTCGCGACGCACCAGTTGAGCCACGGTGTGCGGGTGCTTCGGCGCATTCCGGTGGAGATGACGCCACCGGCCACGGCGTACGCGGATCTCTGGCGCGCCGCCGGGCTGCCGGAAGACGTGGTGGAGCAGAAGCAGTCTCAGCTGCTGAGTTTGTTCGATGGAGAAGGGCTTGTGCCGTGCGTGGACCCGCCCCCGCCGCGTCCGACGTACTCGAATCAGTTCCTCTCGCAGCTCAGCCGCACGCTGCATGACGGTCTGTGCCGGCACTGCTACCAGCACGGCCACACCATCGCCACGTGTCCACTCTTCCATGCCGAGGTCAGTTTTGGCCGAGACTACGTTGCGGCGTACCGCATGAGCATGATGTCAGAGCAGCTAGATCGTGCCTGGCAGGAGGCCTATCTCCTGAAGCTGGTCGACTTCTTCAGCACGCACTACCTCTTCATGCCGTACCACATCGCTGGTGTGGCGAATGCGTTGAATGCGATCACCGCAATGTGGAGCTTTCGAGGTGAGCCAGGCATTGCCCTGCGCAACCTGCTGCTGATCCCTCCGGCGTACCGCCGTCGTCAGGCCTTCAAGCACGTCCTGCACTGCCTCCGTGTGCCATCAAGCGACATTACGCGCCTGCTCGGCGACTTCTACTTTGCACCGGACGTGATCGGAGGTGGTGGTGGTGGTGGAGGCGGGGGCAGCAGTGCGCAGCAGCAGCAGGAAGTCGTGATGGCGCAGCATCTGCTGATCCCCAAGCCGGCCATTCGCGATGTCGCGTTGCGGCAAATTTTCGAGCACGTCCCGGCGGCGATGGCGGCGCTGGAGGAGAGCGCGGAGCGCATGGCGCAGATCCGCGCGAGTCACGAGCGCCGTGGCGGTGGTGGTGGCGACGCTGCGAAGAACATCCACGGCAGCACGAGCGGCAACGGCACGGTGAGCGAGGGAAGCATTGCGGCGCGCATCCAACAGTCTCTGCGCGCACAGCAGCAACAGATGGAGATGAATGGCGAAGTAAGCAGCAGTGACAAGGGATCCAACGTTTCCTCCTCCGCTGCGGCCGCGTCGTTCCACTCGCCGATTCTCCGCCGTGTCATGCAGAGTGGTGACATGACGCAGCTGCGCGAAGACTTCGACCCGATCCTGGCCGAGCTGGAGGATGCTGTCGGGATGCGACTGGGCAGTCGACACACCCTCTTTACAAGTGCGATGGACATTCTGGGTGCCGCCGTCGCGACGGCAGCCTCCTCTCCTTCTCCTTCGTCGTCTTCATCTGCCACTTCGACGTCAACAGCAGCAGCCGCAGCGACAGCAGGTGCCGCGTCCTCAACTCCTGTACGAGGTAAGGAAACTAAAAAACCCACGACGGCAAAGAACGCGTCGGTGACGCAGGACTCTCTTTACAACAGGGGTGGTGTGAGAGGTTCAGCAGCAGTCGCTTCGCCAAGTCGACCCACGCCAGAGGCAGAGGTCGTGATGGAGGTGCAGACAGAAACGGTACAGCCATCGAGGCCGTCCGCGACGCCTTCGAAGAACACGCGACCAAACAGCCGGACGTCACAGCAGCACGGGCATCGCCCTCCGCAGCAACATCGTAAAGCACCCGCTGTGGCAGCGGGTTTGCATGGCACGACCAACGCGCGTGAGGCGAAGAAGCTGCCAACACCACCGACGAGTGAGGATGAGATTCTTTCTTCGTTTCCTTCGTCTTCCGCGCAGCCACCTGTGTCGCAGCAGCCAAGAGCATCTCCCAACACCGGCGGCGGCAGTCAACACAGTCGCCCGTACGCCCGTGGCAGCAACTCCAGCGGTGGCAACAACACCACGCGTGGTCGTGAAAAGAGGAGCGGCAACAGTAGCCGTGGGAATAATAACAACAACAACAACGGCAGAAACTCACGGCGCAGCTACGACAACCACAATCGCAACAGTGATACCAATCGCCAGCGTACGGCTCAGCAGCCACCGACGCAGAACAAGTCAAGGGATGATTAGAGTGGCGCTTCACGGCTTCAAAAAGAGTTATTTCACCTTCATTGTTCAAAATAAAAATTAGAACAGAAAAAAAACGCTCTACTCAAATTTTTTTTTTAAACCAGTCAGTTTTTTTCTTAAAAGTTCAAGTGGGTTTCTCAACACACATTCTTGTTTAATTATTTTACTCCCCTTTTGATTTTAAATCTTTGTGATGTTTTACAATCTTTTTCTCCTTTTTTTTTGCATCCTATCAGAGAGGTGGAAAAGCAGCTTGAGTTTGTCAAGGTCTTGCTTTGGATTATTATAGTGCCTGCCGAGGTACTTCACATGCTATTTAATGCTATAAGAAAAACAAATGTTTCAAAAGCACTTTTTTGCGATATGAGAAAAGTTGCATTCATACAAATCTGGGATTTAAATGAGTTAAAAGCACTTCTCTGTGAAAGCTGTACAATTTTTTTATCTTCCCGAAACTTACAGTTTTGTGGAATCAATTATACTCTTTTTCTTTTTATGGCTGCACAATCATTTTTAAAGACCCTAATGCCTTTACTCTACTGCCTTTGCAAATGCCGCACATTTCTTTGGCTATGAGAAAAAAGAGATCGATCTACTCTCCCTTACCTCTCCTCTTCTTTCTATACTTTTCGCTGCTTCAAAATAAAAAAGAAAAAACTTCAACAAAGAATATAACCGTCCTCTTTGCCAAGCCAATCAACCATCAACACCCA
>MDUD01002538.1:10528-25260 GCA_002216565.1 Crithidia mellificae | reverse complement strand
TGTGCTGAGTGTTGTGCTGAGTGTTGTGTGTGCGGCGCGTGTGCATGATGAGAATCCAAGCTTAGGACACCTTTGGATGCGGCGCGTGCCGCAGGTGAAAATACCGAGTTTGTTACAATCGATTCGTACCCTGACACGGCGTGGCCTGTAAAAGCATAAGGGAAGAAAGATTTCACTTGCGTTAATTGCCGCTATAACATTAATGGGAAATTTAAAAAGCTATAAGTAGATTTTTTAACGCTATTGATGAATATTTAAATTGTATAATTATGATTAATGGTTTCAGTCCCTAAACTTTTAAGATACTCTAAATAAAATGAAAGAAAAGATTATTAAGCGAAAATAAAGCTTTTGTTAAAAAAAAAAAAAGCGTCGAAAATTAAAAAAAAGGGAGCGATCTTTTCCTAGTTCTCGACAGTTGGCGTAAAAAATTAAAATATTGGATTATATAAATCAGGAACCTAATGACTCTACAATTAGCGTACTGCACGGTATGTTTCTGATATTCCCATCAACGTTCTGTTTGTATCTACTGAATGCTACTGCGTGGCTGTCACCCTCACTGAAAATAAATTATTGCATCCTTTTACTCTTTGTTATATCACCTAGGTGTCCTCTGCTTAAGAAATTTTTGTTTTACAAAAACAATTCGTGGAACTCACAAGGCAACAAGAATACATACACACACAGCTTCCAATAAAAGCACTTTTCACCTCCTCATACATTCGCAACTATGGCCGCCCTCACTGATGAGCAAATTCGCGAGGCCTTCAACCTCTTCGACGCCGACGGCTCCGGCGCGATCGATGCGGAAGAGATGGCGTTAGCAATGAAAGGTCTTGGCTTCGGTGACCTGCCGCGTGATGAGGTGGAGCGCATTATTCGTGGAATGAACACTGACGCCAACGGGCTCGTGGAGTACGGCGAGTTTGAGAGCATGATCAAATCCCGCATGGCACAGAAAGACTCTCCCGAGGAGATTTTGAAGGCGTTTCAGCTCTTCGACCTGGACAAGAAAGGCAAGATCTCTTTTGCGAACTTGAAAGAGGTCGCGAAGCTGCTGGGTGAGAACCCTGGAGATGACGTGCTGAAGGAGATGATCGCCGAAGCAGACGAAGACGGCGACGGCGAGGTTTCTTTTGAGGAGTTCAAGAGCGTGATGCTGCAGATGCGCGGCAAGTAAAGAAGCGTAACCAAAAGTGTGACTTTTTCTTTGAGTTTCGATGCCTGCAGTCTTTGGTTTACATTGATTTGTGTATGCAGCACAAAAGGTATCCCGCTTCTTCTTTTTCTTGCCACGGCGTTGCGCACCTATTTTTGTTTTCCTTTTATTGTATCTGTTGATTTTATATTTAGAGCTTGTCAATTTTTCCGTTTTTTCTCCTTTTGTGAGACGTGCTCTTACTTGTACTGGAGGTCCGAGATCTTATGTTGTATTGTGCGCGAGTTTTTTCCTTTTCTTTGCGAAGCAGAGTAGTCGGAAGCACTTTCCCAAAATTCAGCGTCACCACCATCCAATTTTATATCTCCGGCCAAACCAGCGTTGGCGCATGGCACGAGAAGTTTGAATATTTGTTATTAGTTTGTGGATTCCACCTTCTTTTTTTTTTTTATGAAGTTTTTTCTTATTTAAAGCAATTTAGTAGACAGTCGGACATGAAATACCGAAGGCAGTGCTGCGCGTTGCAGCCAAAGTTTCTTCATCTATTTCCCTTTTGTTTACTATAAAGCGCTTGCGAAATGCTTCACCTGCCTAGATTTTGTCGTCAGGTAACACCATAGAAAGTTGACCATAACAGAAAAAAAACGCTTTTTTCTTTTTCCGCGTAGAGGCTGCAGGAGAATGTATTGCTACGAGTTAATCGTTAAGCTAAAGTCGTCCGGCGAGCTCGTTTATCCATGCGCCGCTAAAAAGTAGGGCAAATGCTAAAATATGCGGCAACGTGCTGATATCAAGCTGCTTTCTGTTGGCCACGGACGCATTAAACAGCATTTTACCTCCTACTCCGTGCATTCTTGTTGAGTTTTGAAGCTATCCTTTTAACTGCTAATATTTTAAACCAGACGTTTTCATCTTGACTTGTAATTGACATGAGTTCATAATGTTGGCGTTTGTGCTTCTGGTTTTTCTGACTCTCAACCTTGCAAAATCCACCATCTTCTTCCTTCACTGCCTTTAAGCTGCAACTGGACAGCCACTCTTCACTTTCTGAATTCCATTTCCCAATTTTGCCTCGTTCCGTTTTCCGGCCTCCTCTCTATTTTCAAGAAAAAAAGACGGGAGGTGAAGGGGCTTCGTATACTGCACGCCGAGCTAGGTTACTTTTATGAATACAAAAACAATAACGCAGAGGAACAACAGACTAGGTTGCATTTTCTTTCAAGTTTAGTTACACTCTTTTGTACTCATTTTTTTTCTGGTCTTTACATTCTCACCCACACACACACGCACACACACACACACACACACACAGACAGACACACAGACAGACAGACATACACGTCATGCACGGCAGCCCATCGGCTCACCAGACGAATTTGGTGACGTCCCCGCGGCCCATCCTTCGCACTGTCTCTCCCCCAAATCCCCCTCTTGCCCACGACGCCTCCTCCTCCCCTCAAACGGCCTCTCCGCTCTCGCCGTACGACGTGCCACCGGCAACAACATCCGTGCATGCCCCCTCACCACCGCCCCTGCCGTCGCCGTCGTCGTCGTCGTCGCGGCGGCGTGGCACCAGCACTGCAGGTCGTCACCTCTCCAACGCGGCGGAGGCGGACTTGCCGCTTGTGATGCTCGCGGGGCACGTGCCCTACCCACCACAAGGTCCCTCCGGCCTACTGTTCCCTTCCCCTCCACAGCAGTCACCCCCACCACGCACGTCTGCTGGCCGTGCCACTGCCGGGGCGTCGCGGCACGCGTCTGCCAACGCGTCCGCCCGTCGCATCTCCGCTGTTGTCGCCACCACCAACAACAGCACGAAGCACAATAGCAGCAACTACAATAACACCGCCGCCACCGCCGCCGTGCGTGAGGATGGTCTTCTTCCCCTGACGGGATTCCACGGCAGCCCCAACGGGTCGTCCACCTCGCAGAACGAGTTTCACATGGCGGTCCCGAAGGATGCATCTCGCCTGCTCTTACACCCCCTCGATGCGCAGCGGCAGCACCAACTCGCCTTCTCCCTCAGCGACCGCGATCAGCAGCTTGAGGAGCTGGACAAGCAGGCGCGGCTAAAGATGCTCCGCACCCAGCAGGAGCGGCGGCTGGCGTGGGCGACGGCGAGTGCGGCCGCGGTGGAGGACACGCTTGCCGTCTGGGACGCCGTGGCGGCCGCGGTGCGCGACCGACGTACCTCGCTGCAGCCGGACGGCTATCAGACCTTTTCCTTTCCCGATGGGGCGGCGGTGTACGAGGGTCACTGGAAGAACTGCCACCCGCACGGCAAGGGCTGCCTGCGGCGCTCAAAGCCGCTGAACGACGTCTACGAAGGTCAGTGGTTCGTGGGACAGCGCTGCGGGACGGGGACGTACCACAACAGTGCGTACCAGATTCTCTACCACGGCTCGTGGTTAGATGATAAGGTGCACGGGAAGGGCGAGCTCGTCGAGCCGGAAGGCGTGTACACGGGGGAGTTCGTCGAGAACACGCTGCACGGCTACGGCGAGTACGTTTACAACGACGGCCACGTGTACAAGGGCGACTGGGTGCGTGGGTTTTACGAAGGCAACGGCGTCTACATCTACCCAAGCGGCACCAAGTACGAGGGCGGCTGGCTGCGCGGGTGCGAGCACGGCCGCGGCACGAAGTGGTTCAGCAACGGTGACATTTACATGGGGGAGTGGATGCACGGCATGCCGCACGGCACCGGCACACTCACCAGTACCTGCAGCACCGCTCTTCGGGTGAGCGGGCAGTGGTGGTACGGCTCGCTAAATGGAACGGCGACCTGCACCTTCGCGAATGGCAGTTACTACACCGGGGAGTGGCGGCGGGGCCGCTTCCACGGCCAGGGCAGCTTCGAGGTTCCCTGCGGCAACGGCGAGGTGCAGCGGTACACGGGCGCGTTTGAGAACGGCAAGCGGCACGGCTACGGCGAGTATGTGTCGCCCTCCGTGTCCTACGCCGGGCAGTGGGTGCACGACAAGAAGGAGGGCGAGGGCTCCTTGCAAGTGCGCGGGGCTGGGACCTACTTCGGCCAGTGGAAGGCGGACGTGCCGGATGGCGAGGGCGTTTACGTTGCCACCTACCGCAAGGGCGGCCATGATGAGGTGCAGTGTGCGGCCGACGACGGAACGTTCACCGTGTGTGCGAGCCAGAATGAGCAGCAGCGGGTGGATATGCGTCTGTTGGGTCGCCCGTGAGGGGGCACGTCCGGCTCTCACAGGTGGTTGTGAGCAGCTCACTATTTGCCTTGGACTCAGGCGTCGCTGCTAACCTTGCACAATCATTTTTTTTCTCCTTCTTCTTTCATTCTTCCGTTGTTTTTTGTTTTTGGAATACAAACGATGTACAATACGATTCGTTTCTGTCTTTCTTCTTCTGTTGCCAGTGCTTCACAAATTTGGCCAATACATAGTGCTTAATATTTATTTACGAGCGTCAAAAGAGCCTTTTATTAGCGTAACCTGTTTTGCTGCGGAGATGACTTTAAAGTTTTTACAAGTACCAATAGAGCTGGACTTGTATTCCTTTTTTTTCAATGCATAATTTACCAGTCCTGATAACATTTATTAGAGTCAAGGTGAAAAGAAACTGGCGATCCCGCCGTGAGCGAGAAAGACAGGGATTTTACCTCTGCCCGCAGAATCAACTGATCATTGTAATGATTCCCCTCCCCCCAAAAAAAATAAAAAAACATCTGATTTCTCTTTCACCTCCTCTCTTAATATTACTTACATATTTGTTTTGGCGAACAACAGTACTCGAAAGCAAGAGCCATTGTTGAGAAGGTACCAAAAAAAATTGATGGACTCCCCCCCTCCGCCGGAGATGCAGCCACCACCGATGGCATCAAAGCCCGCGTCTCGCAGCAGCGACAGTAGCCGCAACAACAACATCATAACAGAAACTCCTTCCTCACCCATCGCCCTCCCCACAACGTTCGTGTCTAGCGTGGAAGAGTTTCAAGCTGTCTTCACCAACCACCACAGCACCGCTGGGGACGGCAGTGACGCTTTTCTCCTCTGCTACGAACAGCCAGCGGATCAGATTACATCGGACGGCCTACGCCAGTTTGAGCAGCGCGTGGAGGCGGCGGCGCAGGAACACCACACGCGTCTACGCCTTTACCTGTGGGACTGCACCAGTAGCGCCTTTGCGGCGGCGAAGGCGCAGCTCGGCAAGCAGCCAGGACACCCGCTGCTGCTCATTGTCTACCAGGGCGCTATCGCCGACACGGTCCGCGACACCTCGCTGACCGACATGACGGCGACAGAAGTCGCAAAGCTGTGCAGTCGACTCGCCTCTTTCCAGCATTCCGCGAAGCCGGCGCGGGTGGTAAAGGCTCCGCTGAGCTCTGCAGGTGCGTCCGCAACACAGCCGGGACAGCAGCCGTCACCACCACAAGGGGAGGAGCACCTCTCGGTGGACGTGGCAAAGATGGTTGGCATGGGCAAAAAGCTCATGGCGGAGCGGAAGCCGTTTTATGCGGAGAAGTTCTTCGCCAAGGCACTGCAGAGCCTCGACGCCCTCGCCGGCGACGTGGACCGCCTCCTGTCAGCTCGCGAAGACTACGACGGCAGCGTGGCTCTGTGTCTTGCCTGGGCGGGCATGGCGCAGCTTGTGCAGGCGAAGCACACGGTGGACAACCCGTACCTCACCCGACTCTGTCAGGCGGACGCGCTGCGCCGCTTTCGCGAGGAGCCGCTGAGTGAGACGTGCCGTGCCGTCGTGACGTGGAAGTTGATGGAAGCCGCGCCGCGGGCGTGGGAGGAGGCGACGTGTAGTGAGAAGACGTTGCGGGCCGCGCTGCAGGCCGAGCCGCAGGACGCGGCGACGCGGTCGATGCTCGTCGTGACGCTTTTTCTCAGCGGTGACGTAGAGCGTGCGCTGACGGAGGCGCTGAAGCTGCACGTGTGCGGTGCGCCATTTGGACGCCTTGCGCTGAAGCAGATGTCCGTGTTTTTAGGCAGTGATCATGCGTTGGTCAAGCAGCTAGGCATCCCAGCGGTGCTGGAAGCGCGTGCAGCGTGAAAAGCGACACTCTTTGCTTTTGTGCAGGCTCCGAAGAATCACACTCTTAAATTTTTCGTTGCTGATTTTGAACGTATACATTTTTTGTCTGCCCGTGTGAGACTCAAATTGAGCAGAGAGCTGCTTCTCACATTTTTTAACGACCATCACAGATAATGAAAGACATTACGATCATAATGAACAAAAAACATTTTTTTCCTTTTTTGAGTCTGGTGCATCAATGTGGCCACGAAATTTAGGAAAGCTCGGAAGCTGCGCTAGTCAGTTTCATCATCGTCGTAGGTAGTCGATTTTCATATAACTTAATGTATGCTAGTTCACTGCCGATACTTAGGAACCTGCTCTGATATCATTTCTTTGCTCGATGTTCTAACGGCATGCTCTTACTTTCATATCAAATCAAGCTTACAGTTCAAAGCAGCGACAACATTAAATACCACTTTTTACTTTTTAACTGGCCACGCATCTCTCAACTTTTCATTCTCTATGTCCTCCCTTTTGCAACCCTTTTCTCCGTATTGGCACCACGCTTTTTGTGATCTTTAAACTTCACAGTTTTTTTTTCTCTTTTCTCCTCAGTAACTGTGTGCTAAGCTCCGCACACAAGCAGTTCGTGACCAACAAAGGCCGTATAATTTAAACACACAGCTTAATTTGCCCGAGACTCACGGGACTGAGCCTGCTGATTCACAACATCGATTAGTGTCGACATCACTGAACGAACAACACACATAAGTTTTTTACTTACCAAGCATTTGATCAATCTCGAACTCTACGCTTGTTATTGAAAAACGTTTTTGCTCTGTGTTTCTCTAAGTCGTGTATCTATCTTAATTTTTTCTACACCTTCTCTGAACTTTTTTAGTTTCTCGTCGCGCGGTATTGTATTTCATCACATCACCCTTCTTCTTTCGCCGTCTATTTTTCTTTCCAATTTGTCTCTCTCTTTCTCTCTCTAGTTAGCAACCATGAACCACGATGCTGCTATGTGGAACATCATGGGGCAGAATTTCTGCTCCTTCAAGGTAAAGACAAACGACGACAAGGTCCGCTTCTGCCGCAACCCGTACAACGTCACCGGTCTCTGCCAGCCCGGTGTCTGCCCGCTCTCCAACGCGCAGTACGCCACCGTGATTGAGCACGAGGACGAGCTCTACCTGTACATCAAAACGGCCGAGCGCGCGCACCTGCCTCGGCGGCAGTGGGAGAAGGTGAAACTGGACGTCTCCTTCCCCAAGGCGCTCGCCCAGATTGACGAGGAGCTGCAGTGGTGGGATCAGAAGCTTGTGATTAAGGTGAAGGCGCGCCTGCTGCGCCTCAAGCAGTACCTGATGCGGAAGCGCAAGATGCTGATGGAGCCGCAGGAAGAGTTCGTCTCGGTCAACAAGCGGCAGGAGGATAAGCTGCTGCGGCGTGAGGAGAAGGCCGAGGCGGCCGCGCGAATTGAGATGGAGATCGAGAAGGAGCTGCTGGATCGGCTGCGGCAGGGCACCTACGACAGCGTGATCAATTACAACAAGGAGGCTTTTGAAAAGCTGCTCGATGCCGAGGAGAACCGCGAGGACTTTGACCGGCTAGAGGACGAGGAGGACGCCGAGTTCGCCGACTACGTCATGGACGGCGAGGATGAAGTGGACGAGGAGGAGGAGCTGGAGGGGGTTCAGGGCGGCCGGGGGAAGGCGAAGGCGACGCGCAAGCGCGAGCGGCTGCTGTTGGAGGAGGAGGTGGAGCGGGAACCGCTGCAGCGCGCTCGCCCCGAGGATCTGGAGTGGTAAGATACTGGACCGGGCACGACGGTTTACTTCTTATCTACTTCCTCTTTCGGTGGTGGTGTATGAGAGTGTCTTTTCTTTTTGTTTCCCGCTTTCCGTCATTCACTACCCTGTACGGCTGGTGCACATGATAGTGAGCTTTTTTATGACTCTCGCACTTTTCAGCCGCGCTTCTCCAGCCTCTTTGTTGCTGCCGCTTTCTTTCAAGTTTTTTTTTTCTTTAAATTCCTCTGCTTCTTGGCTGACAAACCACTCACCCCCTTTTGAGTGTGTTTCTTTTACACTTTTACTCGTCGTCTTTCTTCTACTTGTTTGGCCGACTTTGGTTTGAGCTTTATTTTTTTTGTGTGTCGTGTTAAGCTCTCAGTTTTCTTGTCACGTTGTTGCGATTTGCGTTTAAAAGATTGTATAAGTGTTTGTCTTCTATTTCGATTAATACCACTTTAAAAAAAAAAAAACAAGAGTAGTGAATTGCACGACTTTCTGATGCGTTGTCACTGACACTTTGCCTCCGTGCGTGTGTGTGTGTGTGTGTGTGTGTGCGTGTTGGCTTTTCTGCATTCAGTTTGCCAATTTTGTGCATGTGTGTGCTTTTTTTCACTGCGTAAAAGCCTTTCTCAGCTGCTTGATCCCTCAGCAAATGTAAACCAGAAAAGTTATTTAATCAAGGATGAGGCTCCGCCTGCACGTTAGCAAACTGAGAAAGAAGAAAGCAAAGCCGATTATGTCTTTTCGTCGATAGAGCGCACAAACACCCACACACGTACCCGAAGGCGTACACATGACAGGACCGCATTCAATACAAAGGGCACCACGCTACCTCCCTTACATTACTTAGTACGAATAAACAGAAGCATATAATTAATTGATGCTATAATGCTTTTTTTTCTTTTTCTTTTCGAAGCCTTATTTTTCGTATATGCTACGCTTGTAAGACCAGACAGGAATTAAAAAAAAAAACCTAGAATTAAACGTTTGAACCTGAAGATGGCCCACAATGCACTACGAATCTGCCCTTTTTTTTCTATTTTCATGGTGAATTGTTTCGTTGCTCGTTCTTGTGGCTGCTAGTGAAGACAGCAGCTTCTGCGTTAGAGAGCAGGGGCAAGCGGAGAGTAGAAGAATCTTTTCACGCGTCTGACTTCAGTCCCACGCCAGCAGCTTATCGGAGTGTTTGTCGAGTCCCTCAACACTGCTTGCATTCCAAAAGTGTCAATGCGGCGCCTCTTACAAAAACTAATGTTACCAGGAACAGCGTTTCCAGTAACAGCTCTTAAGTTTTTTTAATGCATTATTCCGCACCGAATGTACACTCTCTAAATCGCTCTCTCTCTTTTTTACCTACTAAATCAAATCATCATAAAAGTATATACAAAGAGAACTGTTTTGCCAGTCAAACGTTGCATCTCCTGTATACATCTCACGCACGCGTTGTGTGCCTTTGAAATATCAATCTTGTCGCCATCATTCTTTACTGACAAAGAGACAAGCTGTTCTTTTTTCTTAACTTCTTAATTTTTTTTTCCACTATACATATTTCTTGTTGTGATTGTTTTTTTTTTTTCCGCACAGCATGAACACAGGATACGGTGGGCTGAATGGGACGAACACGTCTCTCCGCCCCGGGACGACAATGCGGCCTGGCTCGCAGGCGCGGCCTGGTACAACGAATCGCACCCAGGCTGCGGGCATCGGTGGCAGCTTGCAGCAGCCCGTGGCGGTCTCCGCGGAGGCGGCGGTGTCGCGCGAAGGCATGCGGGCGGCCTCGCGTAGCGGCGTCGGCACCTCCGCCGGGCCCGGCCGCCAAGTTGGCGACCGCAGCTACTACATTGGGCTTATCCGGCCCAAAATTGCGGAGCTGTCGAGCGAGATCGAGCGCCTGCGCGATCAGGAGCAACTCATTGGCAAGAATAGCTCGTTGCTCGCGCAGCTGCAGACCAAGTCAAAGAGCCTGCAGGACGACATCGCGAAGCTGAAGGACACGTTAGCGGACGTCAACGTTGCTGTTGAGAACTCGAGCTCCCGCGACTCGGCCGCCGTCAAGGAGGAGTACACGCGGCTCGATAAGCAGAACGCCGTGCGGCGCAAGAAGGTCGACGACCTTTTTCTCACGGTGAAGGACACCGACGCCAAGACGAAGGCGACCTCGCAGTCGCTGGAGGAGGAGATTCGGCAGCTGGAGGTGCGCATTCTGAACGAGAATCAAGACTTCAACGCGTACAAGGCGGCCCGCGATCAGTCTTTCGCCGTCGCGGACGAAGTGTTGGCACGGCAGCATGACCTGCGCACCCTGCACGCGAAGCAAGAGCTGCTCATGGCCACGCTGGCTGGGGACCCGGACAAGAAGAAGGCGGCGGAGACTTTGCGAGGCATTCTGCGCAAGCGCCGCGAGTGTGCGGCGTTGCAGAGTCAGTGTGCCCTCTCCGTCAAGGAGGAGCAGGAGAAGCTCATCAACCAACTTAAGACCACCCGCGGCGATATCGAGGTCTTGGAGCGGCAGGTGAACGAGACCCGCGACACGCTGCAGGAGTCGCGAGCCCGGCAGAGCGCGCTGGAGGAGGAGGTCAAAAATTTTAGTGGCGACAACGTCCAGGCCTTCCAGGAGTTGCAGGAGAAGGACAGGGAGATGCAGGCCTTCATCGATGACTACCCCGATAAGGAGCGGGCCGAGTTGGACAAGATCACGGAGACGCAGAAGCACATCTCCGACCTGCTCAACAGAATTTCGCAGGCGCTGGAGATGCAGCGGCAGATGCCGTCGGAGAACACGCCGGGCATGCTGCACGAGCTGAATGCGCAGGCGGATGCAAAACGGGATCAGATCCAGAACGATGTAAAGACCCATCAACGTTTGGAGAAGGAGCTGCTGGAGCGCAAGGCGGAACTGGACAAGGTGGCGCACCTCGACAACAAGATTCGCGAGGAGCTGAAGTCGCACAACGCGAAGATGGAGGAGCAGCGAGCGGAGATGGAAAAGTTCAGCGACCTAGAGGGCTTGCGGACTGAAGTCGAGGACACCCGCAAAACGCTCAACGCCCAGCTTGCGTACTTCACCCGAGTGCGCGACGGGTCAAAGCAGCAGCTGAACGCACTCACGGCGCAGCACGAGGCGCGCAAGAAGGACCTGCAGGCGGATGAGGTGTTTAGCACCATGACGACGCAGGAGCAGCGCATCCGCATGCTCTGGCAGTCCACATTTTCGCTGGAGGACTTTGTGCGGCTGCGGGAGAAGGACACGCAGTATCTCAGCACCAAGGCGGAGTGCCTGCGCATCGTGGATGAGACGAACCTGCTGTTGCAGTCACCGGCGCACATTGCTGGCGGAGCTGGGTCGCCATCTTTTGTTGGTCGCGGGGGTGTGTAGCGCGGGTGTGGCAACTACATGGCTGCTGTCCTTTTCATCTCCTCTGTTAGACGGTGAGGGAAGTGAGAGACGCAGCTGGACGGTTGATCTTTTTGCTTTCTCCGTCTGTCTAAAAGGCAGTTGCAGTGGCACAGAAGGAGACGCGTGCATTTGCATTCTTTCACCTGTTTTGTGGCACTGATGTATTCGTATTTGCTTTCTTTGGCGTTCTCTTCGTTGTTGACTTTCTCGTGCTTCTTGTCCGCGTTAGAAAACGCCAATGTTTGATTTTTGTTGTCTCTCTCTCGCTGTTTCGTACATGAACAATGCAATGTAGAAGCAGCTACAGTTTTTTCATAGAGTTTCCTCCGATATCCAGCCTTTCCTTTCCATTTGCTTTGTGCGTCTTTTGTATGTGCTCAGTTGGTAAAGAGGCACCCTTTGTATTTTACTTTTTTTTTTTCCTTCGCCGCATGTACAACTAGAGAAGTAATACCTNACCAAATACGAATAGAAAGAGTGGTTTCAAGGAAGGAACGGCTACGGCGTTGTGCTTTTATTTGCTGCCAACTTAAAAACCACAAGTGTGCAGATCGAAGCGACGTGGTCTGATTCTATAAATTTGAATGAAGTTGCTCGCGGTGGACCGCATGCAGATTCGGCTCCGTCAAAGCGAAGAGGAAGCAGTGGCAGACTTGCTTGTCCGCAACATATACATGTTTTTGACATCGGACTCAAACGGCAACATCCCCAATCATTCTCACGTTGCTTGAAGTTTAATTTTCTGCTTTTCGTTATTTAACGCTTCATGTATTGATCCCCTTAACCACACATCTCTTTTTTCCTCTTAATCAACCTACTTCCTTGCTTCTTCTCTTTCATGACCTTTGCCTGTTTAAAAATCACACATTACCTTTGCACCCAGTCTTCCCTCGCTATTTATAAAATTCAAATTATTATTGAACATCATTATTCCTCTTTCTATCTTATCTCCAGAAAAGTAAAGCACTCTTAACGCTTCAACTATTTAGATTTATTTTTAGTTTAAAAAAAACTTACTTCAAGACTCTCATCAGCACCACCATGGCCCACATGGATCGTTTTATGCAGGTGTACGCCGAGGTGCAGGACTTCCTCCTCGGCGACGCCGTCGCGCGCTTCGAGATGGATGAGAACCGCAAGCGCTACCTCAAGCAGATGATGGACACGACCTGCCTCGGTGGGAAGTACAACCGCGGCCTGTGCGTCGTGGACGTCGCGGAGGCCATGGCGAAGGACAACCAGGTCGACGCGGCCGCGATGGAACAGGTGCTGCACGACGCGTGTGTGTGCGGGTGGATGATTGAGATGCTGCAGGCGCACTTCCTCGTGGAGGACGACATCATGGACCACAGCAAGACCCGCCGCGGCAAGCCGTGCTGGTACCTGCACCCCGGCGTGACGACGCAGGTGGCCATCAACGACGGGCTTATTGTGCTCGCGTGGGCGTCGCAAATGGCGCTGCACTACTTCGCGGATCGGCCTTTCCTCGCGGAGGTGATGCGGGTGTTCCATGATGTCGATCTGACGACGACGATTGGCCAGCTCTACGACGTGACCTCGATGGTGGACTCCGCGAAGCTGGACGCCAACGTGGCGCACGCGAACACGACGGACTACATCGAGTACACCGTCTTCAACCACCGTCGCATCGTGGTCTACAAGACGGCCTACTACACCTACTGGCTCCCGCTTGTGATGGGGCTGCTGGTGAGTCAGACGATCGCGAAGGTGGACAAGGAGGCGACGCACAAGGTGGCGATGATCATGGGCGAGTACTTCCAGGTGCAGGACGACGTCATGGACTGCTTTACGCCGCCGGAGAAGCTGGGCAAGATCGGAACCGACATTGAGGACGCGAAGTGCTCGTGGCTCGCCGTGACCTTCCTCGAGACGGCGCCGGCGGACAAGGTGGCGGAGTTCAAGGCGAACTACGGCTCTGAGGACCCCGCGAAGGTGGCGGTGATTAAGAAGCTGTACGCCGAGGCGAACATGCTGGAGCGCTTTGCGAAGTACGAGGAGGGCGTGGTGGCGCAGGTGGAGACACTGCTGGCGGCGCTGGAGAAGCAGAACGCCGCCTTCGCGAGTAGCGTGAAGGTGCTCTGGGGCAAGACGTACAAGCGTCAGAAGTAAGCTGCCGTTTGATCTCTCCTCTCCCTAAGCATGCGTGTGCCAAGAAGTGGTGCTTCATCCCAAGAGAAGACTCTTTCTTCTTTGTGAGAAGAAAAAAAGACTCTATCTTATCTGGTTTGTACTATTTTACATCACTTTGCCCATCACATCGCTGTCGGTCTGTAGGTTGCCAAACTCTCTACAGCTTCTCTTAATTTCTTTCTAAAGCAACGTAAAAGGTGCATATCGAAGTCTGATTTGTCAAAGACAGAAAAAAGGTCCCTTCTACAAAAATAAATCCGTGATGTTAAAGAAAAAAAAAGGCTGTTTGTTTGCAAGGCCACTCTACTTATTTACTACCAAAGAAGACGAAAAGGCTTGCGTTGCACTGTACACTCACGCACACATGCTCACAAGATTAATGTGGGAAGGAAATCACAGGAAAGGTCACGAGGACGCACATCGTTCAGTGCCGCCCTTCCAGCTCTCCCCTTTTGCGTAGCAGNGTATTTATGGCGTGTCACCGAGTACTAAACTTTTTTTTTTCTTCGTCGTTGATCTAGTTGGTCTCAAAAAAACGAAAAACCTTAAAACATCTTTTGTTCGTCAGCTTGCTTGCAAGCTTGACTTGTTGACTTTATGTTTAAGAAGAACGCAAAACTTAAACAAACAACCATTTTGACGTAATAAAATGGTATGGTGCGCCACAAAAAAGGCAGTTTTTTTTACTTGTTGCACATGGCTTGTATTCTAGATGCAAGTATCATTCAGTAGCACTTACTAATACGTCAAGAGAAAAAGAAAAGCTGCAGCATGGCTTGCGTTCTTCACAGACACAGCGAAGGGCAAATGTGTTGATCACTGATAAATCACCAATCACGATCGGTGTCTTTTGATTCTATGCTTTTCAATTTGGGTTTGCGCGTGTTGTGTGCGTCATGCCTAACAGATTTCTTTTCTTGTTTACTTTCTTCCTACTCTGTGCCACCCCTAACTTACCCTTTTCTCTTATTCAAAACCCAATTGTTTTCCTTTATTTTCCCTTAAAGAGCACCTGGACGGTATATATTAGGCTCAATCATATACACTAGTTTGAAAAGCTGTGTTCATCACAGAGTTGGAGCGAGGCTGCTTTGCAATTCGCACGTTCCTCTCCTCTGACTACTCGAGTCACAAGCCTTTTATTTATTCCTCTGTGAAAAAGCTTGTTTTTTACAGTTTAAAGCAAAATTTTTCTCGTGAGTTATATCTCAAAGTGAGTCAGACTTCATCC
>MDUD01002503.1:0-23245 GCA_002216565.1 Crithidia mellificae | reverse complement strand
CCTCTACAAAAAAAAAACCTTTATTATTATATTTATCACACATAATTATTCTGACAGAGAAATGTGTGGGTGGGAGTGCGTGCAGACAATCGAACTGCTTTCAATGTATTTGAATTATTATTATAGTTAAGATAAAGGTTTGGTTACGATACCGTGATGCTCCACTTTTTGTATCGTGCTGCAGAAAAACCAAAAGAACCCTGTCACTTATGTGCTTACAAAATTGTTGTGCTTAAAAAAGGCAGCTCAATTTTGGGTGAAAGGGTCCTTCGAAAAGGTCAAAAAGGCAATAAATCATCGGAATGAAAGTAGTTTTTTGAGGTGAAACACAAAGAGAAAGAAAAAATAAAGAAGCCTATGTGTGAATCAGTGTTTGTCTTGCCAACCACAGAAAAAAGATGAAAAAAAAGAAAGAAAGAGAGAAAGAGAGAAAGAGGGGAACTAAAGAAGCTAGCAAATTAAAAATATATCGACGCCAGCTGCATGCACACTGAGAACAACAACAGCAACAAACATTAAATCGCTTGGCAACACACATAAGCACCTGCACAAAAAGGAGGAAAAAAAAATGAGCTTCTGCTTCTTTTTCGGCAACGGTTTGTGCGTTAAGGCCAAGAAACTCGAAAAAAAAATAGGTGGAAAATAGAAATTATGGAGAAAGAACAAAAAAATAAAGGGAGCTTTAGGTACCATCGTTAAAGAAAAAAGGAAAAAAGAAAGGAAGAACAAAGACACACATAAAAAGAAAACGAATTGCTATTTTGGGAATAACGGAAAAAAAAAACCAGAGAGAGGAGAGAACAAGGGAAGCATATTAATTATATTCGAAACAAACAAACAAACAAACAAAAAAAGCCTTGGGGGAAAGAAAAGGAGCCTTGGGCACAACGCCAAATGTGGCACACATTTGCAGGTGAACCATGAAAGAAAAAAAGGAGAGCAAAGCCTTCAGAGGATAAATTAAAGCACTTCTATTCTTATTGCTCCTATCAACCCTTGTACAAATCGAACACCTCATGCAAAAGGGAGGGCACCAAACAGGTGAAAACAGACGAACAAGAGCAACAACGAAAGTAGCGTAACACTTCGAGTGTTACTTCGTTGAGTTTGTCGTCTGTGCACGCGGGACATCCGTTCTCTGCCGCCGCAGAATGGACTCAAAGAACAAATTGTTCTCCTCCAACGCCTTCTTGGCGAGCTGCCGGCGGTGCGGCACGCCAACGTCGATGATAGCCCGTTTTACTGCACTACTCGCCGTCGTAGCTGCGACTGCAGGAGGAGTGGTATGGCTGCCACTGTGCAGAAGTTGGTCTCGTGCGACGGACGCTCCCACAAGGCTGGGCCGATTCGTACTGTTGTTGCTCTGATTGCTGCTGTTGTTGCTGTTGCTGTTGTTCGCACTCGTGCTGCCGCTGGTGTTGTTGGATCCGGGCGTCTCCCGCCACTGCGCCTCCACCGGCTGCTTCTCCGACAGCAGCGGCGGCAGCGGCGTCGCGGACGGTCGCGGGGTGCTGACGGCGCTCGCCGGGACGTCTACTTGCCCCGAAATGAGTTGCTGCCGGCGCACCGGCGACGACGGCCCTGTGCTGCTGCGGCTCTTCTCCCAGTGGTGCATGATGTAGATGCTTGGGGGACGGAAGGAGACGTGCAGAGGGCAGCAGGCGGTGCTGTCGGCGGAGCTTGTGGTGACGGTGGTGCTTGAGGTGAGGTGAGGTCCACTGCCGCTGCCACTGACACCCGCGCTTGTCGGGGACAGCTTATCGCCTTCGCTACTAACGTGGCCGGTGGCGGCTGCAGGGCTTGCGGCCATCGCCGCCGCAGCGGTGTTCGGAGTGATGTTGAGGCCTGTGGCCAGCACCGACGGCAACGGTGGTGTCTGCGTCCCGGTCGTCGAGGGCAGCTCCCGTGGGGACAGCAGCGGAGACGAAGACTGGAGGCCGCTGACCACGTTTTCGTTGTTGTTCGTGCGGCTGCTGTTGTGATGATTGTTGTCACTGTCCTGCTGGAGCGACGAGGACGCCGTCGCCGCTTTCGTGGTGGTGGTGGTCGTAGCGATGCGGTTGGGTGATGGCGCGGCCATCGTAGCGAGCGCAAACGAGCACCCAGAGAAGCCGCAGAAGCACACCGTCGTGGTCGTCGTCGCGGCCGCCCCGCCTGCCGTGTTAAGCGGCGTCAGCGGGTCACACTCGAAGGTTTCGTACGGCAGCCAGTGCACCAGGGCGGGGAGCCGATCTCGCCGGCGCAGCGACGCTCGCAGTTCCGCCTCCGCGTCCAGCTCGTTCTCGGCCTCGTCCTGCCCCTCCCGGCCGGTGTCGGACGAGGAGGATTGCGCGTTGTCGCCGGAGCTGCTGCCGGTGTGCAGAGCCCCGCCTTTGCCCTCCCACAGCGGCATGCCGTCCGCGTCCCCTGCCCGCCCAAAGACACCTGGGTTGCTCGTCAGCGAACTGCCGTGACCCGCTGCGTTCGCGGCGGCGGCGGCGGCGGCGGCTTGGATGGCCTCCGGCCGGAACCACGTGTAGCTCGTCCGCTCCGCGTCCCGTGCACGCTGCAGTTGCTGAATCACCTCTACAAACTTCACCGTTTCCATGTAATATGGATTCTCCACGCTGCCCGCAGCTGGAACGGCTGCTGCAGCCGTTGTCGTCGTCGTCGACGGCCCTCCAACGGAGGACGGGACCGGGGGAGTGAGGGGCGGAATCTTCGGGAATTGAGGCGACTGCGGCTGCGGCGCGTCCGTCGGTGAAAACCCCGCGCTGGGCGTCAACAAGGGGTCGTTGAGCCCACTGCTACTGCTGTGCAGCCCAGGCACCACCGCACTCACGCGCTTCGGGCTGCTCGGGGCCGGCCCTCGCTGGTACATCTGCAGGCGCTGCCCAATGCGCTGGATCTCCGCCGTCGTCGCCGCCGGGTTCGACGTCAGCGCGCGGGAGTCGAAGCTCATGTCAAGCAAGAAGTTCGAGCACGACTGCGCCACGGCAGGGGTGACCGGGGCGGATGTGCTGGGGTGCGGTGACGGCGTTTTCACTGACCTGCCAGCCGAGGAGGGCCGCAGCGGCGCGAGCGGAGCGCGCAGGGCGGCGGCGCTGAACGTGATCGGGTCGACCCTGCCACGGGGAGGTGGCGATGCCGACGCGGTCACCACCACCGCCGCTGCCGTTGCGGATGAGGAGGGGTGGGGTCGAGCTGATTCGAGTTGGAGGGCTGCGATGGCTTCCTCAAGAACGGCAGGTGACACCGGTGAGGCGGGGCTGCCAGTCACGACAGCTTCTACACCACCACCACCATTCGCAGCGGCAGCGGCGGTGAAGGCCGCCTGCATGGAGGCGGGCAGCGGCGGAAGTTCACGCAGGCTGCTCTCTGCCGAGTAGAGAGAAAAGGCGCTGCAGGAGCTGTTCAACGAGGAGTGGGAGCGCGCCAAGGTCGGTGGGGCCGCCGTTAACGTGCCGGGTGTTTTCGTCGATGTCGTCGCCGCCGTGGGGGCGGTCGAGGCCACCGCAGCGGGTTCACGCAGCGAGGCGCCGCACGGGGTGGAGGCGCTGAGGGAGGTGGTGGTGGTCGAGGAGTGGTGAAGGCGCCGTATGAAAGAACGCGGCGGGGGCGGTCGGGCAGGCGACTCGTCACTCAACCGTCCACCACCGCTGCCGGGGCTGCGAGGAGGGTTGAGGTGCAGACGGCCGCCGGGTGCGGAGTCGAGGAAGGTGCCAGAGCCCGGCGAGGAGGCCAGCTGGACGGGCGTGGAGCGGGTGTGGTGGTGCTGGCTGAGACCCTGCTGATGCTGCTGCTGATGCTGCTGCTCGTGGTGCAGCGGCGGTGGCGGCTGCGGTGGCATCGAAACGCTCTCGAACGACACGAGCAGCGCAGGGGAGTTTGGAGAGGCGGGAAGCACAACGTTCTCGCAGTATTGAGGTGATTGAACGGAGGGGTCGCCAGCGCGGACATCCGCAGACATGGGCTTCCGTGCAGCAGCTCCCATTCGAAAGTAGAAAAAATACACAAGAAACTGAGGAGGAGTAAATAATAAAATAAAAAAAGTTACGAGACAATAGGTATAGGTGCAGCGCTTAAATTGGAAGCGCCTACTGGAAGCAGTAATTTAATGTGGTAAGAGGGGAAAGCGCAAATCAAATAAACAAAAGATTTAAACGGAAACAATTAAATTAGAAATTAAACAGTAGATTTAGAAAAGAGAACAAGGTGAGAACAAAAACAAAAAGCAGTGCCGGAAAGCTCAGTTTTACGACTAAGGCAGCGACTATCAAATCAGAGGAAAAAAGTATGTAGGAAAACAAAAAGGTTAACAAAGAAGCGGAGAAGATAAAAGAAAGTTAAGGAGCACTGCTCGAATTGAGGGAAGTTTTTTAAGGCTCCAAATGAAGCTTTTGCAGTGCAGAGACAGAAAGACCAAATGGAAAGGAAAGGATCATCAATTAATAATCGTAGTGTGGAGCAAAAAGATATGTATATAGAACTAGTTCCACTGCGGTAAAAAGAGAAACTAGATAAAAGATATTGTGAGAGTCGAAGAAAAGAAAAGAAAAGCTAAAAAAAAGGGCGGCGAATTTAAGAGCAAACTTCAAGAAAAAAAAAACAGAAGGGATGAAAAGTGGAAGCGAAAGTTTAAGCAATAGAAAAGAGTGATAAAGACAAGCAGATGAAGTAAAAAGAAATGCTTCCCGAAAACAAATTATTATTATTACTGTGTTTTCTTTATTTCAGTTAACAATGGATCGTTTATTTGCAAACACCAAAAAAAAAAGGGATCAGAATTCTATCAAGTATAAGGTGAGGAGCCAACGAAAAGAGACAACAGAGATCGTCTATGATCCCAACAAAAAAAAGAGAGAAGGGGAGCGCAGTCAATTTTTTTTTTTAATTTGCTGTTTCTGTGATCTAGTGTGCTTGCAAAGTCAGGTGCAATGCAGGCTGAATCTGCTAGTTGACAAATTTGCTTCCTCCGCAGACGAAAACACCTAATAAACCAGAAAACTGTCACGGATCTTTTTGCTGCGAACTGCCAGTTACTGAGGGAGGACGAATAAAGGGGGGAAAACCCTAAACAAGAAAAAGAGCAAATAGGAAATGTTTAAAGAAAAGAAGAAAGAAGAAGAAAGCTTTTCTTTTTTTGAATTGCACTTACAAAGAGGCTGGACCTCTTTAGGTACGAAAACAAAAAACAAGGGTGCAGATTGTTAGAGAAGAGACACAAAGGAATTGTACAAGACAAATAAAAAGAAAGAAAGAGAGAAAGAAAGTCAATTAAACTACTGGCTTTGAGCAGTCAGATCGTAAATGCGATAGTCTTCAATAAGGTTTTTTTTTTTTGGCAGAACGAGGAGTGAGTGTTGGTCTCTTTGATATAGAAATGCCAGTTGTATCTTGTTTTTGAATGGTTCTTAAACAGAGTTTACAATGAAAAATATAGCTATAACAAAGAAAACGTTTCGTCTTTTGCCCCTCAATTGGATTTTCAATCCAGCTTTTCCCTGAGTAAGAAGGCAATACGCTTGTTCGATAGTCCAGCGTCTATTTGTAAACCTTAGCTCTCTCAGTCTGTATAGAAAACGGAAAAGTCGGAAGAGAGACACAATCCGAAGAAGCAAAAGTCGGACAAAAGAAGAAGAAAAATAAAAAACCAAATATTAAACGAGGGTTAATTTGCCTCTTCTGAAGACNAAAAAAAAAAACGGGAATAAAAAAAATGTAGTCAAAAGAACGAGAAAAAATAAAACAAAGAGGTATGGGGATTGGAACTATACGAACAGAGAGCGATGCACCAATGCTTTCGTCGAGGAGACACTAAGAAAAGTCTCAGCACTTCTCGAGCTCAGCAAGCAAGCTACAAAACAGTAAATTTTAGACTTGAATGTTATTCCAGGGACGCGACGCTTCTACGTTCTGAGCGCGCAGTACCCGCTGATAATTCACTATCACGTAAATCTTGAGAAAAAGGGAGAGGAAAAAAAAAAGAAACGGTGAAAGGAAAAAGTTTCACAGTATCTAAATCCTTTTTTTGTCTTGTTTTGCCGCACTGTAAAAAACAAAAATAGCGTTCTTTACTATCGAACGCAGAGAGTCACAAAAAGGTGTGAAGGTTGGTAACGGGTCAACAAAGCAACAAAAGAAAACAAAAGATAATGTGAGTTTGGAGTGCCTTCGACTGGATGGAAAGCGGGAAAAATGAATCACAGAGAAAGAGACAAATTAAACGCAGTTGCTTAAAAAAGTGATCTGTAGCTTTCTACGTAGAGAAAAAAGTGGAAGAGAAGCAATCCTTGCTCTACTGCAGGGAAGGGCTTAAAGAAAAATTTACAAGGGGGAAGAAAAGCGAGTCAGATCGTTCTCTCCGCTGTAATTTTGTACGCGAACGAGGACCAGGAAGAGGCAAAGAAAGGTAAAGAGAGATGAAGGACTGAATCAATCAATGTCAATGGAACGAAAACACACGAAAGAACAAACACACAAGTAATGAACTACTGGTTTTTTTTTTCAAATCAAGGGCAGAGGTTGGTCAAAAGAAGGAAAAAGGAAAGAAGTTGAGAAGTTTAAAATGAAAGTATTTTTGCACTTATATATAATGANAGTGAAGAGGATGTGAGTAAAGTGTAAGTTTTCACTTTTTACTTTATATGCTTTCAGGTTATTTTACTTAGGCAAGAAGGTAAGTTGATGTTCTCTGCACGAAGATAAATAGATTGTTTTTCTCTTTCTTGACAATCTCTGCAGAGGCTTACAGCTTCTTCTTCGCTTGAGCTTCCTAAAGTGAAATTTTGGTTGAGAGGAAGATGAAGGCAACGAAAACCTAAAGAACACTTCTTCGTCTTCAAAAGAAAAGGTGAAAAGTCACCTCCAAAAGCAGTCTCTAAAAATGACGCGCGTGTGTATGCAAAGCAGTTACTCAGCAAGAAAACCAGAGCTTAATAAACAGGGAGGGGGGAAACAAAGCAGTTACGTAGCCAGGTTGCTTTAAAGATAGGAAGAAAGCTAAAAAGCTAGCTGAGTTGCTTACCTTTATTTTCTTTTTTTTTGGATGCGAACCTGAGTGTTTGTTTATGTGCTTTTATTTTCTTTGTGTGTTTTATGTGCGACACAAGAAGCAGGGAAAAAGGGAGAGAAATAGATATCGATTTTCCTGTGGCAGATACCTAAGAGGACGGTCGTCCCAACTGCACACGCCTCGGGGAGCTGTTCCTCACGTCTGCGGAGACTTGTCTGCCTCAATTTTCTTCTTTTCTAACAATCTACCACAAAACACCTGTCACAATGCGACAATTAAAAGAGAGCAAGTGAGGGGGAAAAACGCAACAACACACGTAAACAGAGGGGTAAGAGAAAAAGGGGGGAAGGGGTAAAGAGTGTTTCTTCTTTATTTTTTTTTTTTGGTGAAAAGCGTGCGTACAAGCCTTCGAACTTTGCGTCCGACCTCACCCCGCGCATTGACCACATTAAAGTTTAGTAAGGCAGCGGGTGGCTTCAGCAATTTAAAATCATTCGCTCCTCCTGCTGTCCAGCGACGCTATGTATCTTTTTATCTTTGCTTAGCTATGTTGCCTGTAAAGACAAGCCCTAGCGAGCAGAAGGCAATCTTGCGCAAGTTTAATTCGCATAGCGGTGAGCAAGGACAGCACACTTTTGATTCATGACACTTAAGCACACCTAGGCGACAGAACGCCTATTATATCTTTTTTTCTGTAAGGAAACAAGATTCGACTTCACTTGTCTTTAATTTTTCTTTTCGGCAATTTTAGTCGTATTAGTTTACGAAGGGTTAAAATTAAGCTTGTAAATGTACACAAGGTGAAAGAATTACAGACACACAAAGCATCTTAAACTGTTAATCGTATAAGAGACAAACAACACAGATGGTCAACCACAGCGAGTAAGGCAAAAAAAAAAAAATGAAGGGGGAAAAGTTATTTGATACTCAACAGCACGCAAACACTTTACATCTTTTCCACCTTACGCGCTCTGCACCGCCTCTGTGCGAGTGTGAAAATCACTCTTCATTGCCGCCTCCAGTGCCACACACAACTCGCGGTAGCGGCCGGCCGTCTGCGAGGCGCGCGCAAAGTCCGACTCCGGCCGCAGCACCGCCTGCGCCTGCGCCTGCACCGCCGGCGGCAACTGCGGCAACGTGCGGACCCACTGCAGGAAAAATTCCACCTCGTTGATGTCGTCAATTGGACTCTCGTAGTCATCGCCCTCGTCGAGGTCGAGCCCCGCACGCGCCGCCTCCGCGGCTGCCGCGGCAACGCCTCCCGCGTCGTCCTCCTCCCCTTCTTCGCCGGAAAAGTCCTCGTAGGCCTCGATAGTGTCGTCCCCGCCATCCACCCCCAGCACGGCTTCATCGTTCATCTCGTAGTCTTCAATCTCGTCCTCGATGCCGAGGCGGATCTTCTGCAGATTCGCCTCCGACAGCGTACACCGCGGGCCGTAGGTCTCCTCGTTGGTGAAGATGCAGTACTGAATCACGCGGGTCAACGGGCCCTCGTACTGCGCCAGAAAGGCGTCGCGCTGCGCGGCCGGCATGCCGGTGGCCGCGCTCGCGTCGGTGGCGTAGTGGAGGAGGGAGGAGAGGCCGAGAATGGTGACCTTGCGCGTGAGCAGAGACAGGTGCTCCAGCACCTCATTCGCATCCTCCTTCTTCGTCTTCTTCTTCCGCCCTCCCGCGGCACCGCTGGCGCTGGAGGCACCCGCGGCGGTGCCGCTGCTCTGCGGCCCGCCCTGCAGGCACCCGCGCAGAAAGTACAGCAGCCCGTCGAAAAAGCTTGGGTACGCGTTTGCCTGCACCAGCACGCCAAAGGTAACGGCTGCGTTGTAGTAGAAGCAGTCCATGAGCGCCGCAATGATCCAAATGCGGATCCGCACGTCACCGCTCTGGATGTCCGGGTTCAGCAGCGACTGCAGCAGCAGCCCCACAAACTTCGGCAGATAGGGGTCGAAGAGACCCGGGTGGGCGGTGTTGGCCTTCGCCGTGTGCAGCATCGCTTCAATGAGCTGCGCCGGCGCCATCTGGCACTCCGCCACGCACACCACCCCACCAATCAGCATCTTCTCACACATGGCGTAGGTTGCGTTCATCAGGGCCGCGTTGCTCAGAAATTCCACCGGCGCCCCGGAGACGAAGTTGTCCAGCACCTCCTCAATCGCAACGAAGAAGTCGACGCCGATGCCGGACTCCACGAGCTGGAAGATAAGGGGCAGCAGGTCCCAGCACTCCTGCGGGATCGGCTTGGAGAAGTACACAACGTGCAGAAAGATGGAGAGCGTCTTCTCCGTCATGTCGAAGTTGTCCGGCTGCGCAAGGACATGCCGGACGAGGCGCAGCACGTCCGGCCGCATCGCCTCAAACGCACCGGCGTTCTCTCCGCAGCTCGTCACGACAGTGAAGATGGCATCCATCAAGGCATCGGCGCTGAAAGCGGCTTGCTCGTACTGTGCAAGGTCCACCGTGCCGTCCTCGCCGAGCGCCGCGGCGCCACCGTTGGCCTCCTGCGCGTCGAGGTCGTGCATGGTGGCGAGGAGGTGCTGGACCAAGGTGTGCCCCAGTTTCCCCATCACCGGCGTCAGCTCCGGCGCGAAGTGGGTGGCGAGGTGGAGAATGACGGAGGGCACGAAGGTCGTCTGCACCTTGCTAAGAAACGCGAGGCACTCCTCCACTAGAGGGACAAGAATGGGGCCGAGGTACGGGCGAGCACGCTTCATCTCCAGCAGCGTGCACATCGCGTCAATGCCGGCCAGCCGCACACGCACCTCGCCGTCCTGGACCAGACCGCACATCATCTGCATGAAGGAGGCAAAGTCGCTCTCGCTCGGCATGGGCACCTTGCTGTATCGCTGGCACACCACCACCGCCTTGCAACGCACTCCGACGGAGGGGATGGAGGGCTGCAGGCACGGCGCCACGTAGCGCATCAGCACCTGCGCCATCTGAGTCTGCCAAATCTCCGGCACCTCCTTCAGGAACTTGCGCAGGATGGACAGCAGGTGCAGAAAGCCGAAGAGGCGCGCGGTGCCGTCAGGGGTCGTGACGTCGGCCGACTCGAAGCCGCTCGTCAACACACCCACCAACGCCTGCAGCAGCGCCGTGGCGTCGTGGAATTTCTTCTTTGTGCCGAGAAGGGCCAAGATAGCGTTGGACGCGGCCTGCCGGGTGGACAGCTCCGCGTTGCCGAAGCCTTCCTCCATCATGTACTGCACGTAATCGGCCAGGTCGCCGTCCTCGGCAAAGACCTCCTCGTCCTCCTCATTAAAGCAGAGGTAGGGAAAGAGGAGCTGCTCTACGATCGTCATCGCCTGCGGTCGCAACTGCTCCGTGTAAAGCGTCTCGTCCAACGTGCACAGCTTCAGGTAGCGGATGGCGAACATCTCGCTCTTCTGGTGTGTGTGACGGTCCGCCGAGGCGACGCAGAACTGCAGCCACTGCCGCCACGTGGTGAGGAAGGCGGCGCTGTGCGCCTTAAAAAAGTGCCGCGCCACCGGGGCCGGCTTCCGGCGGCGCGTGGCGTCGTTGATGATGGAGTAAGTGATCATGGCAATTCGTTTCATGCACTTCACGTACTCGAGGTACACCCTGCCTCCTGCGGTGTGCGCGGCCTCGTAGTGCTGCTGCGGAAAGGCGAGCATCAGCTGAAAGAGCCCATCAAGGGCGTGGCCGTTCATGTCCTTTGCGTTCGTCAGCTGCAGCCCGCTCTCCGCCACACACTCCGTCAGCTTAAACATGAAGCGGAAGACGCGCATGTCGTTGTAGGCCGCGTACTCGGGCAGCTTGCGCACCAGCACGGCGCACACCTCCATCTTCAGCGGCGTCGGCACCAGTCCAGGCGTTTTGAAGCGCTTTGCGTAAGTGTAAAGCAGCTCCAGCCCGGCAAGTGCAGCCTCCAGCGGCACGGTGCTCAAGTCACGCTCGATGAAAGGCATCAAGTCACCCAGATAGTTCCACTCAAAGCCGCTGATGAGGGTCATGATGCACGCCCGTAGCACGCGGCGGTGCGTTTCGGCCGCCGTGAACATGCCGGTAAAGAGAATTGTCTCCATTTCGGTCAAGAAGTTTGGTGTGTTGATGATCACATCATCGCCCATGGTGTGCAGCAAAGCGTTTTTGGCGTAGAGAAGGGCGGAGAGGCTTTGCTCCGCCGGCACCGCAGGATCGACTCCGGCGCGCAGCAGCACGAGAAGACAGGCCGGTGCTGCGGCGGGGTTCTGCATGACGGCCTCCAGCTCCGCCGTGGCCTGCGTGCGCTCTTCCTTGCTACCGTGGTAGGCCAAGTGAAGCAGCTGCAGCACATTCGGCGATGACATCTTTGTGTTCTGATCTTTTTTTTTTTTCAGTGTTCTCTGAGGTACGTTGCTGTGCAAAGAAAGAAAAAGAGCGAGGATGTTGATATAAGTTGAGCAGCAAAAATGAGACTTTCATCATCGCATGTCGAATTGACCTACGAGAAACTTCTTGAAAGTAAGAAGAAGTGCAGATAGCGACTGGGCAGAAAGCTGTGTAAACAGTTATCAAGTGCGGGGTTGCTTACATGACGCTTAGCGCATTCCGAGACATTGCCTTGTTGACAGTTGCATCGCGTTGACGTGTTTCACCTATCCCTGGTTGATGAAGACGATCAAACAGATCTACAGAGTTGGTTTGCTCCAGATCCTTCTTTCTTTCTTTCTTTCTTGTCGTTGTTGTTGCTTTTGCTGTTGCTGGATAATAAATATAGGAGGAGAAGGCCGAGAGTATACAACGTGGTTAGATACAGATTCCAAGGTTAAAAAAGTGATATTCAAGTAAAGCAAACTATTTTTTTTATCGGTAATTGCTAAAGTTAAAAATAGAAAAATGAGAAATAAATGAAGTACATGGTTTGCATTTCGTAAAGCCAGCAATATCAAGCGAATAATGAAAGTATAAAAAAAAAATGAGATAACAGTGATGGGGTTTTTTGGAAAAGAGGGAGACAAAAAGATATAGTAGACTTAAACTTCAGCAAGGATCAGAAAAAAAAAATGAGGATAGGAGGAGTAAAAAAAACAAAAGAGAGCATGGGATTTAAGTATATATATATAAGTAAAAAGGTGCAATAACAAAACAAATTGGCCAGCCAATAATATTGNAATCAAGCACGTTTCCTACTTCGTGAATTTAAGTATAGACGATGGCCGCGTTGAAGGTTAGCGGACGATGTTCGTCGTCGAAAGGTGTGGTCTCCTCAGGGCGAAGCGGGTCGAACTCCACCGTGTCGCTCTTCGCCAGAGACCGCTGCTGCACCGACTTGCGGCGCTTGCGTGATGGACGGGGCTCTTTTGCCTCCACCGAGTGATTTGCTGGCGCGGTCCGCTGCTTTGCCACACGCTGCGGTGTTGCTGTCTTGACGGTGGAGATGTCGTTTGCGTGTGTGTTCGCGCCTGCGGTGAAAGGGCCGCCGAGCGTGGCGCACAGCTGCGCGTAGTCCAGCATGTTGTCCTTTGGACTTTGCGGCAGTGGTGGGGATGGTGGTGTCTTTGCTGAAGGTGGCGGCACGTTTGTCTTCTGGAGATCCCCTTGCTCCGCTGCGGCGTTGACGCTGTGCGTTCTGTCCAATTTCTTGCTGGCGCGCTTGGCCTTAACTGTCTGGACTGGCTGATGTTGACTTGTGTGCGTCTCCACTCGTCTGACTTGGCCCTGATACACAATATTTACCACGTGTAGGGACAGCACACCGCGCTGACGGTGCACGCGCAGCAGCAGACACGGCCGCGGTGGTGACGTTTTCCCTTTCTTTGTCTTGGTTGAGGTGCGGAGTGGAATTTGCACTTGAAGCACCGAGGCGTCATTCTCCTTGCCTGTGTCGTACTTTTCGGCGTACTGGACCTGCACGGCGTCCTGTGGCAGGTGCAAAGTGTGTTGCACACACGCCTGCACTGCGTCGAGAGAAAACGGCGCCGCGACCTCCTGAGCCTGCAGCTGTGGCAGGGCGTTTAGCCGCTGCAGGAGAAGCTCCATCTTGTCTGCCCCGCCCAGCTCCTCAATTGCCGCATTGACAGAAAGCGTTGGCACGTGAAGTGTCTGGTCGGAGGGCGTGAAATCGCGTTCACAGTCATCGACGAGATCTTCAGCAGCAGCTGCAGCGGGGTCTGCCGCATCTGATAGAAGTTGGTCCAACAACGGATGGGCAGTCGCCACAACGCCATCCTGCGCTTCCTTTTCGGATTCGGTGTTGTCCGTTGGTGGCGTTGGCGCAGCAGGTGGGGGAGCCTTCCACTTTGCAGGCCGCAGCGACGTCGCCGCGAGCATCGGCAGGTGCAGTACTTCGCAGCTGGAGGGCACTGCGCCACATTGCTGTTGCTGTTGTTGGTGTGGAGGTGGCAGGAGGCGCGGCGAGTGAAGGGAGACGGAGCCGCGCTGCGAGGCCGCTGTGCTGCGCAACGGCGGAAGTGTCATAGTGAACAAAAAGCTATTAAAGTAAACGTTTTCTTATTTTTTTTTTTAAGTGTTATTGTTGTTGTTGCTGCTGCCTTGTTGAGCAGCACGGTGTAAGCCAAGGCTTGGCTGTTTGGGTGTAAGTCAGACAAATTCACTTGCAAAAGTGCGAAGGAAGAGAGGGAATATTCATTTAACTTCCACTGACCTGTGACACCGAGCAAGAAAAGAGAAAGAGAAGAGATGAAAGTGAGAGGCAAACACCGTTCATAGCCTGGCGATGCATACTCGTGAAAACAGTCAAGGTAAGAATCAATTAAGGTGCTTGTATGTCCGTGAAAAAACATAGCATGTAAGACTGAATTTACGCTTCATAGAGCCGAGAATCTTGATCACAAAGAGGCAGTGGTGGTCAATTATAATTGCAACGGGACTAGTTTGAAATCAAGAGCTTTGAATTTAATATCTTCTTCTTTAGCTTTTTACGCGCAAATTGAAAAGAGAAAAAATAAGTAAAAATAATTATTTGGTTTTACAGCTGTTGCGCGGCTAGTGTCACAACAGTGAAAACATGCGCGTATCCACGAGATCCTTGGCAGCGAAGTAGTTCATTGTAGCCTCCCACATCCATTGCTGCTTTGCCAGGGAGAGCGACACCGCAGGGCCGGGAATGCCGGGAAAGAGGGTGGAGTTCGTGAAGAACCCGGTGCGGTAGCGCGCCTCATGCACCATGTCGCGGTAGTACAGCGTTTGGTCTTCGCCCATGCGGAAGAAGTGCCCGTTGACGCGCTCGTAGCGCTCTGACAAGGCGAGGTCCGTCACGTACATGGAGGCAATGACAGGGGTCATGCGGAACAGCGCGGCCGCCTCGCCGTCCAGCAGCCACTGCAGCGGCAGTTGACTGTTCGGGATGACGCGGCTGCGAATGGGCCCGGGATGCAGAACGTTCACCGTGCACGACGGCGCCAGCAGGCGCTGTTGCCGCACAAACCGCGCCAGGGCAAAGGCGAAGAGCAGCTCGCACATCTTCGCGTTGCCGTAGCCGTCGAAGCGGTTGAAGTGCCGCTCCAGCTCCGCCGGACTGTCCCATTCATAGAAGGTGCTCTCGTCCGTTGGGTTGCCCGTGGCGGCCGCCGCGGAGGCGAGCACGACGATGCGTAGAGGCGGCACCGCCAAAACTGCCATCGAGCGTGCGCGGAGGTGCGCCATGCGGGCCTGCAGCAGTCGCAGCAGCAGCAGGCTGTGCCCGACGTGGTGGGTCGCGAACTGCTCCTCCAGCCCCTGCTGCGATAGCCGGGGCGGGCTACACATCGGACCCGCATTGCACACGATGATGCGCAGCGCGGGGTCCGTCGCGACGACGTTGCTGAAGTTCGCCACCGCCGTCGTGTCGCTCATGTCGCAGACGTGCACGAGAAATTTTCCCACTCGGCCACTCCACTCCTTGTGCAGCATGTTTTGACGGTCCACCGCACTCGTCAAGAGCTGCCGTGCCCGCTCCGCTTGACGCGCGTTGCGGGCCACGCCGTGCACGTTAACGCCGCTCAGCAACAGGTTGAGTGCGGTGTAAAAGCCGATGCCGCCGTAGGAGACGCCCGTGACGATGGCAGACGGCCCGGTGCCGGCATCGTTCAGGCCGATCCACAGCCGCCGGTCAATAAAAGTGTGGTTGAGCTGCAGAAAAATGTTCTTCTCATTGGCGGTGCTGTGGTGAGGCGAGGAGGCGGCGAGCTGCATGACGAGATCCCCGCGGACGAGCGAGGAGGCTTGATTGCGCTTCCCCAGCCACACTCGACCGGTGCGAATGTACATGACCCAGAAGTCGGCGATAGCGATAAGGGTGCCGCGGAGCATGAAGAGGAAGAAGCCCCATCCCCACACAAGTTGGTCGAGCATTATTGTAATAAGGGCTGTTTCCTTCTCTGTGGTCTCTATCCTATTTGTGGCTTGAGCGACGATCTTGCTGTTTTACGCGGCGTGTCGTGCACACACGCGGGTTAGGTATTAGTAAATATACGTTAAAAACTACGAAAAAATAAAGAAAAAGGCCAGAAAAAGCAGAATCTTTCAGCTTTTGCGGGAGGAAGGGAAAACAAAACCAAAATCAAGAAAAAAATAGAATGAGGGGAAGAAATGCAAATGCGTTTGTCCACATGTATCCGCTACACGGGCGATGAAAAATAAAAATAATAAGATGAGTCACCAAGGCGGAGGCGGGGGAGAGGCGGAAAGGTTGGCAAGCGGTGCAGAGAGGCGGCAGCACAGTTGAACAAACTGCAGAAACGATTTCTCTTTGTTCAGATTCTCACAACGAAGACCGAAAGAGACAAACACTGAGTTGCTCCCACGCAACTAAAAAAGACAGAGTGGGAATGATCGCAACAAGAGGAAAAAAAAACCTAAAGACTCTACCAGAGAAAAAAAAACAAAAAACCGATTCAAAGCTATGACAGGTACACAATGGACAGAGAAGTCGCAGATATAAATGAAATATGAATGCAAAATTGGGGAGAAAAAAAAGGTTGTAGATGCTTTGATGTATGTATGACGAGTAAATGATGATGAATAGCGAAGGAGTATACTATTGTTGATGATTGGCAAACTCATTCGCAAAAGAAAAGAAAAAGAAGGAAAAAGATGTGTCAGAAAAATTAGATATTTGAATCTCACAACGATTTAGCCTTCATCGTTAACGATGCCGTACATCCTGACAAAGGAGCTGCGAATTTCCCAAATCGAAAAGTGCACCCCGTCTTTGCATCGGTGCTTTTTTCCTTTTTTTTTGTTGTTAAGCAAGGTGGGGGAACACACCATGCCACTTTAAATTAGCACTTGTAAAAGCTGGAGATAATTAAAGAGAAAAGAAGAAGGAAGAAGGCAACAACAATAATGACACGTTGCTTCTCACGTTTTGTGTCACCGTAGCTTAAAGAGCGATATTAGTCTGAGGAGTTTTTTTTTTACTGTTAATCGGCATACATGTTGGCCAAGATGCACACTCTTAAACGAAGCTGACAATATTCTCGCTGTAGAAAAATAAAGTCAACGAGATGTTACTTCACCGCTATCCAATTTTTTTCCTCCCGTTCGCAAATTAGGATTAACATCAACAGCTAAAAACAGATAACGTTTGTTGTGAAAGTCTCCATGACTGCTTAAACGGGGCCGTTATGCGTCTTCCTCCGCGCCGCTGTTCGGGCCGTCGCCATTGACATCATCCCCATCTCCGTCATCCGCCGCCATCGCTCCGCCGGTGGTGTTCTGCTCATCATCGTCCTCCTCGCCTCCTGCTCCGTTGTTGCCATTGAGCAGGTCTTCCTCGTTGTCGTCCTGACCCGCTTTCACGGCTGCTGCCCCAGCTGCGGCGTTCGTGCGTCCACCGGCGGCCAACGTCGGCATCCGCTTCGCCGCGTTCATCTCCTCCTCCAGCGCCGCGGCAGACACGTTCTCCGTCACTGTGAGGTACTGCACCTGCGACGGGCGCTCGCGGAACGTGATGGGCAGACTCTCCCCGATGTGGTGATCCGCCGCAAGCTGATCCAGCACCTCCTGCCAATGCGTGCACTGCCGCAGCAGGCGATCGTTGCCCACCATCACCATCGCAAACCGCGCTCGCGAGCACGACACGATAAGACGGTTGCGAGTGCGAATGAAATCGGTCAGCTTCTCCGTCCGCACGAGGGAGAGAATGACGACATCGTTCTCGTCTCCTTGGTAGAGATCGACGGTGCTGACCCGCACATCCGCCAGCGAGCGCAGCCGCAGCACCCCGCGCAGCATCCGGCACTGTCCGAGGTAAGGCGTAATCACGGTCATCGACTTCTGCAGCACGCCCTGCGAGGCGAGGTGCGCCACTACCTGCTGCACCATGCGGATCTCGCGTGTGTTGACCTTGCTGCGGCTGCCAGGCGCCTCCTCCTCGGGGTGGCTGTGGCGCCAGAAGAAGACGCGCTGGGCGAGCCCGGGCACGCGGTCCACCAAGGCCGCGTTGGACGCGGAAGGGAAGGGGCGGGTGAGCAGGGAAACATGATCGATGAGCGGCTGCGGGGTGTAGAAGGGCCGGATGAGGCGCGAGATCTCGGGGTGCATGCGGCGCTGCTCCGTCAGCCGAATGGGTTGCAACGTGCGTGCCAGTCGCTCAAAGAGGGAGAGGTTCAAGTGGTTGATCTTCTCGTACTGGAAGGTGTCCACCTTGGGCTGCAGCTGGAAGTGGTCACCAATGAGGATGACCTGCTTCAGCGAGTCCGTCATGCAGGCGAGCAGCTGAGACTCCAGCACCTCCGCCGCCTCCTCCACCACCAGCACACTTGGCCGCAAGGAGCGCAGCAGGTTCTGGTTCATGGCGCAGCCCGTCGTGGTGAGCCCGACAACGTCCGCGCCTTGCAGCAGGGCCAGCTTCAGCTCGTCCGTCGCGTGCCGCCGCACCCGGATGATGCTCTTCATCGTCTCCATAATTGTCTGGCAGTCGCGCGCCTTGGCGGAGATGGTGGTGGCGATGAGGTAGGCGTAGTACTCGTGGCGCAGACGAGGCGTGAGGCTCCACAAGGAGAGCAACTCCTCCGGCACCTGCGCGGGGCGGCTCGGCGGGTGCTGCGCCAGCGCCATGGCCTCCGCGGAGAGGTAGGTCTGGTGGAGCTGGTTGTTGAACTCACGCCGCTCCTCCTCACGCCGCATCTCCTGGAAGACGCTTAACGACACGTCCTCCTCCTTCTCCCGCTCCGCCGCCTCCTCGGCCCGCAGCGCGGCGTCCTGCGCTTTTTCATCCTCCTTTTCGCGATCTACCGGTGTAGCCGCAGATCCCGCTGCTGCTGCTGCAGCGCTGACGTTGGCGCTGCCCGTGGGCTTTGCGGGGCTCGCGGCTTCCTGCCCGTGCATGAGAGCGGACACGCGGGACTGCAGCAGCGCCTGGAAGTGCGTCGGCGGCACCACGTCCGTCGCCTCGTTCAGCACCCCGATGAAGCGCTCGCCCGCCAGCCAGGCCTCGCGGTCGTCGTAGGAGATGTGCCGCCGCTGCTCCGCCGTCAGCCACCGCTCGAAGTACACCCGCGGCACCTTCCCGTTCTCCAGGTAGTGTATCTCCTTCGTCAGCCGCTCCAGCCGCTGGTTGAGCACGAAAAGACGCTCCTTCAGGCTGTTGATCGCCGCCCGGTCCATGCTGCCGTGCATGAGGGAGCCGAGGTTGTAGCCGTCAAGGCTGGACTCGCGCGAGCGGCCACCAATGCGCACAAGACGCTTGCCGCCCGGGAAAGTGCCGGGGCTGGTGCCTGCGCCGTTGGCGGAAGATGTGGCGAGACCCGACATGTTGGCCGCGAGCTGCTGCCCCACGCGTGGTCGGTTGCCCTCCCACAGACCCGAGTCCAGCAAGTCAAGCAAGAACTCATCCAGGGCGTGATTTTTGTAGGTGATAATTACCATCGGCCCCACCCGCGGTAGCAACTCCTCCATCCGCGTAGACCGCAGCATGTCAATGCTGACCTTCTGTAGCACGTCRCCCGACGCGACGAGCTGCTTGTAACGCACGTACGCCTCGACGACGCGGCAGCCAATGAAGGACTTGCCCGTGCCTGGTGGACCCTGCACCAAAATCATCTTAGACACGGGCAGCTGCCGCATGACCGCCTCCTGCCCTTCATCCAGCGCAAACTTGGAGCGAATGTCGTTTGTGATTTCGTGGAAAGCCACGGCGCAGTGCGGGGGAATGTACTCCATCAGCTGGCCATCTTGGTCCATCGCCGCCGCCGCCCCCGCCGGGGCACCGCCGCCGATCGTTAACGCTTCCGCGGCGGCCGCGGCAGCGGCGGTGGCGGCTTGGCGTCCCACCAGCTGCCGTGCCAGTGGCAATGGCATTGCCAGCGGACCGCAGAAAGCCTCCAGAGCGTGCATGATGCTCTCGTAGCCCGCCATGAAGATGGGGGTCTCAAGCAAGAAGGAACGGTCCAGCTTGCCGGCCGCCGCGTTGCGGTCCAGCGCAGCGCACATCTGCTCAAACGGCGCGCTCCCATCGCACGGGGACACGACAATGACGCCGGCCTTCATGAGCGTCGCGTCACACGACGACACCACGCCCCAGAAGATTTCGTCAGGGGCCATGCGGGTTGGGTCGAGGCCGGTGGAGATGCAGACCGTCGTGCCTTGGTGCAGCTGCGCGCGCAGGTCGGCCTTCGCGCTGTGCGGGTGCACCTCGAGAAGATAACTGTTCGGGTGGCTGTAGTCGCGGTCACGCGCCAGCACCTTGCCGAGGCAGCGCACGCGCGAGTACACCCGGGCGTGCTGCACGTCCGACAGCGTCTCCGGTGTCGGGGTGTAGGAGGGCAGGCTAAAGCAGACGGCAGGGAGCAGGCGGCTGACGGCCTCGAAGGTGTCGGCGCGGAGCAGCGCGCGCTGATCGCGAATAAATTGATCCGTCGTTTCGTACGTCACCGCGCCGTTTACGGGCAGGTTGGCCGCCGTGAAGACGGAGGCGGGGTCTGGAGGCGGCACCGAGAGCTCCGCCGGGGTGGGGATGAGGGCAAGCGCTGCCGCGGCACTACTCGCATCCGCGCCGGCAGCCGTGAGGCGTCGTGTCTGCTCCCGCAGCCGGTGCTGAATGGTTTGCAGTCGACGCGCCGCCACGCCGGTGGCTCGTGCCGCGCGGTCGGCGAACACCGTCAGCAGCAGCTGCACCACCGCACTATCGCGGTCCTCTGACGCCGCAGAAGCGCTAACCGTCGACGCCGCCAGCGCAGGYTCACCGTCGCTTGTCTGGGTGCCGTAGTGCCGCATGAGAATGACGTACTGCGCGGCTTCAATCCAGCGATCCTCGGCGAGCCGCGTGGCGGATGCCGTGGCGGTGGCTGACGCACTCCCCGTCAGCGCGTCCGCGCTCAGCTCCAAGGCGTCGCGGACCATGTCGGGGTAGAAGCGCGAGCGTTGGCTGGCGGACGCGCCTGCTGGTGCCGGCGACGCACTCGACGGTGGCGGCGGTGACGCCGAGCCCGCGGGTGCCGCCGCGGCAGCCGGTGCCGCAGTGCACATGAGCGCCAAGAACGCCTCCAGCACGGGCACGTGAATTGGCTCGCGATTCCCCACGAAGGTGGTGAGCTCAATCAGGGTGTGGACGGCGTCAATGTAAAAGCTTGCATCTTGCTCCCGCATCACCTGCAGCCAACGCAGCAGCACCACCCACTCGTGGGCGTGCATCAGCAGCGTCGACATCACCTTAATCGGGTGGCGAGCCGCGCGGCAGCGGTGTAGAAACTTGCGAACATCATCGAGGTTGATGACCGGCCGCTCGTGCCGCACGTCCACCGCAATGGGGTAGTCGCGGCTGGCGTCCAGCTTGAAGGTGACGGCGTCGCCAACGGCAACCATCTTCACGCCAACATCCACCCGATCAACGAAAAATTTAAGTTCTCCCATGCCAGCCACGGTGATAAAGCCAATGTTGTTAATCTCATCAATGCGGCTCACCTGCCCTCGCCGCCGATCCTCGACAGCAAAGACGGCAGCCGCAGCTCCGGCGGATGCGCTATTGTTGTTATTATTGTTGTTGTTGGGTCGGTTTGGCCCGTTGCCACGGCGCACGGCCGTCGCTTCCGCTCGTGGCTTCAACTTTTCCTCGACAATGCGACGGCGCTCAATGCGCTGCAAGTGTTCGAGGTACTTCACCAGCACGGACGGTTTTGATGCGGCGGCTTCGGCCGCAGTGTCAGGAGCACTGAGAGCGTCCTCGCGCGCTCCTTCGGGTGAAGTTTGATGCTGCCCGTCGTCCTTTTCGGTGACGGCAGTTGCCAGCTCCGCCTCACGTTGACGCTTGGCGCAGTGGAGGCGTGTGTGTCCTGCCTCGCCGCAGAAGCGACACCACCGCTCCGCTCGTGGGGTGAGGAGGTGGTGGGCGTGCCACTGTAACAAAAGCTCCGTCTTCTCCGCGTCGCTGCCGCGTAGAAAGACGGCCTTAGCAGCTGCCTGCTCGTCTTGACGCGACGGCGCCGCAAAGTGCGCCCGCAGCTGCGGGTGGGCGGCTAAAAGTTGAAGAAATGTGAACCCGTTGCAGAGCACCTCGCTGGGGCTGTCCCAGTCAATGCACGCATTTTTCTCTTCCGTCCACTCCGAAACCAGTGGCATGACTGGGACCTAAATATTCAGAAAAAAGAATTAATTCAAGGTAGAGGCAGATAAAAGCACCCTGTATTTCGCCCCGTTTACGCTTAAAGTACTTAACCGTTTATTCGCCGCAGTTTTAAAGAGTCCCAAAAGAAGTGTTAAAACAACGTAATCAAAAATGTTCGCAAAGCAGTAGCAAAATAGCTTCAGCTGCGTCAGTAAAAAAAAAATCAAAGATTATGATAATTAAGCTTGTGTGATGTTCTGCGCTTGCAAAGTGCAGGAATTGTTGGAGAGATTGCTGCAAAACCTAATTCAAGACAGCAAAAGTACAACGACTTGCAAAAGGAAAAAAGAAAAAACGACCAAGGTTAGAGAGAAGGAAAATTGAGAAAATTGACTAGCAAAAGCTTTTTAAAAGTAAAAATGATCATAGCACAGCGCTGCTGAAAAGCACCAAAAAGCATCTTTGAATTTCAATTATCAATCACGGAATTTGCGGTAAATTTCGCTTGTACCTCACCTTGCGGAGACAATAGTATGCGGCAAGAGTCTTTTAATATCGCGTAACTTTACTCGTTTAAAAAATATCTATTTCTAGAGATGAAGCACAACTGAAGGGTTGACATGAAGATGTGCCGGGTGAAAACGATGTTTTCCAGACACTTTATGAGAGAGAGAAAAATAAAGGGAGAACGCGCAGAGATACGTATACACAGATTTATATTAGAAACATAAGACGTTTGAGAGATAGCTGCTCTAACAAAAGAAGAAGGAGTTTGAGAAGAAAGAAGAAAAAGTAGAAATAAAGTTCGCTGACTATTTGATTCCTTGTCCTGAAAACGGAGAAAAAACCTGTTAGCGATGTTGAGCGCTAGCAGTGGATAAGTTTTGGCGTCTAAAAATGGTATTACGTTTTTTTTTCTTACCCTCCGAAGCTAGAGGGAGAGAAAATGCGAAAATGGCGATATACAAATTAGCAAGAAAAATGAATATGTACACGGATTGAAGCAGTAGAGGGGAGAAAATGGCATTAAAAAAGACAAAATTATAGTTGAGAGCCGAGAGTAGCAAACATCAGCGTAAGCGTCGAGTAAACTCGCATCGCTGCTCACTTTACAAACCAGCTCTCAACAACAAACAAAAGCAATCGAAGGAAATTTTAAAAAAATGATAGAACTTAGGACCCACGTGTAAATGACATGCAATTCGAATTCAAGCGCCAACCTCTCACTTGACATTTTCATTTGCAATTATCAGGCATTCTTAAAGTCCGTACACCGTCGCACCGCTCGGCGACTCCACCTCGAAGGAGAAGAGCACCTCCACNCTCTCACCCGCGCGCACCTCGCGCTCGATCTCCACCACGCCCTCGTTCTCCAGCACACGCGCCTTCCGCTCCAGCTGCTCCTGCTTGTCCGCCGCATCGTCGAAGATGTACACCTCCTCCTGCGGCTTCGACGGCGACACAAGCCGCACGCGCAGCTGCTCCTCGCTGCTCACCGGGATGTGCTCGATCAGCTTCACACGCACTGCGGCGTCCTTGCCGCCCTCGCCCGCCGCGCGCTTCTTGTTGCGGATCGTGATCTTGTACGCGTACGTCTTCACGTTGTTCTTCGTCCCCTTCAGGAAGGAGCTCTGCACCTTGCGGTTTGCCTGCCGCAGCAGCACCCGCTTCACCTCCACCGCGCGGTCCACGCCGAAGTCCAGCTCCACCATCCCGCCCGTCGCACACTCCGTGCCCAGGTGCGAGCGCGTCACGTAGTTGCCGTCCAG
>MDUD01002487.1:30258-43349 GCA_002216565.1 Crithidia mellificae | reverse complement strand
TGCACCGCGCGTTGCAGGTCCTCCTCGTCGTAAACGGCGTCTGTTGCCGCCTCGGCACAGTCACCACCGTTATCCGCCGCCGCGTCCATCGCACTCAGCCCTCCCCGCATGCCCCACAGCGCGTAAGTCGAGGCGAAAAGCGTCGTCAAAGCGTCGCGATTGCGCTTAAGCAGCTGCTGCGTCGGCGTGAGAGTCGCGGACACGGCGGCTGCGGTGGAGGGCCGCACCGCCGACATCACGTAGTCAGCCAGCACCCGGCGCACAAGCGCCATGTTCGCCACGGGGACGCCTTGGCTGAGCGCGGCGGCAAGCTTTAACACACGCCAGAGCAGCGCAGGGCACTGAGTAAAGAGCAGCTGGGCGGCTGGGGGGATGTCTTTCGACACGCACAGTACGTGGAGAATGCGCAGCGCGCTGTTGCGGGCCATCGGGTGGGATGGCGGCAGCGGCGGCGGCACGGCGTTTAGCGGAGAAGCGGACGTGGGAGGAGTGTCGTTCTCGGGCAGCGCCAGCGCAGACGCAAGGAGGTGCTGCACGGGACATTCAGGGGTGCGCTGTAGCAGCTCGCGCGTTGCCGTCGTCATCGTGGTGGATGGAAAGAGCAGCGCGCCGAGCGTGAGCCACGACTCGGAGGAAACTACCGGCGACGCGTGAGTCAGAGCAGGGAGGAAGGACTGGAGGCGCAGATTGCCCCTCGTAGTGTTTGCAGCCTCCTCTTCCTCCTCCTCCTCCTCTTTTTCTTCTTTCACCTCTGCGCTGTGTAGATTTGGGTGCAGCGCTGGTCGCGAACCACCCTGCTGCGGTCCATTGCTCGGCGTGCAGCTCAGCAACGTGGTCGAATGTGCGCTATGGAACACCGGCTTTGCCACCTTTGCAGGACGCCTATCGCGATCAAAGAGGCGCACCACACGCTTGTGCAGGCGAGGACACTGGAGCAGAGACCGCAGCAACAGCCCCGCTGCAGTGACGTCCGCATCCACAGCCGCCACCGCAGCAACAGAAGAGCCGCCGTGGCGGGACTGCGACATTACACCGCCTGGCTGACGTGCAAGCGTGTGCAGCTCTACCAGCGCACGCAGCAGCCGCCCTAAGCTGTACCGCGACGAACCCGCACCGCACCCGGAGCCCACCTTCACCGTCGAAGGGTGCGGTGAGTCCAACTGCAGCTCTGTCACGCCGCTATCCGTGCTGTCCGCTCGCTGCTTCACTGACTTTGCTGTTGTTGGCGCACAGGGTATAGTGGTGGTGGTTGCGGCGCGCCAGGCCGCATCGGAGCAGCCGCCAAAGACGAGGTTGCACCGCGCCGCCGCAGCCTCCGAGGCGTCGCGGCACCTGCCGTAGAGGAGTGCGTCCGACACGACCACGCCATAACCGCGGCGGCACAGCAAGTGGAAGATCTGCGCGATGCGCAGCCGCAGCTGATGCGCCTCCTCTGCAGCCAGCTGACGCCGCTGCTGCGCGAGCACGAAGTCGCCATCGCCGCTGTCGCTGCTGCCGTTCGTCGCGTCTTTGGCGGCTGGCCACGCATCGCGCAGTCCGGCACCCACCCCACTTGAGGTGTTGCCGCCGTGCATGGAGGGCAGCTGCGGTCGCGTTCCCCACCACAGCAGGAGGCGCAACACCAGCGGGCTGAGCTGTGCGAGGGGGGCCTCGTGCTGGGCGTTGGGCACCGCGCACAGCGGCCACTCCGCCACCGAGCTCGGCGCCGTCGCGGTGGAGGCGGTGATGGTGGTGATGAAGGACTGCACGGTGGCGGTGGCTGCCGTCAAGGTGGCGTCAAAGTGCGTCGTGCCCACGCTGTAGTTTCCAGCCCCTCCATCACCACTGCCGTTATTCCCGCTGCCGGTCAGGAAGTTGTGCAGGTAGCTGTTGTGGCTCATGTTGTTATTGTTGTGGTTGCTGATGTTAATGCCGCCGAATTCCTCGCCGTCGCTGTCGTTCACCGCACCGCTGCTGGTGGCGCGGCCGGCCATCGTGTGCTCGAGGTACGGAGTGGCCGGGTCGTGCAGGCCGCTGGCGGCGCCGCTGTTGCTGCCGGCGGCTGCGAGGGCCTGTAAAGGGGAGGCCGCCGCGGAGGCGCTGAAGGAGGGCTGGAGGGAGAGCGCCTGCGCTTCCCACTGCACCGCCCCGGCCGTTGAGGCAAGTGGTGTGGCGGAAGAAAATTTGGCGCCATCTGGGTCTGTAACAAGTGTTCTTCCCCTTGCGGCAGCGGAGGCGGTGGGGCCTCCTGCGGTTGTTGCTGTGATGGTGGCGGCAGTGATAGTGGTCGGCGAGCTCAACCCCTCGTCTGTCACACCGTCGTGCGTCGCAGCGTATACGAGGCTCGACCACACCCAGCTCACCACCTGGTAAAGGGCCTCTGGCTTGTGCGGGGCCTGCTGGAGCTGGCTCTCCAAGAAGCTGCTGGGAATACGCGGGCGTGACTCCGCCGCACTCTTCAGCTGCATCAGAGAAGAGAAAATACAAACAAAAAGAAAAAAATAGTGCTGCTATGGCACAAAAAAAAAAGGGCGGAGATGTTGGAAAGCAACCTTGAAACCTCCGCTCCTACCTTTTACAGCTGTGTAAGTGTCTTTTTTGTGTTTGTTTCGATATAGAAGTAGTTGTACTCTGCCAGGTAGTAATAGTAGCGATGAGATAGACACACCGCGTTGAGTTTTAAAAAAAGGGGGGGTGAGAAAACACAGTGTGAAATGGTTTTGTAATAAGCTGAATTTATCCTGTTACAATGGACGACTACATGCTGCTCCCGCGCACAATTTCTTCAGGTTCTTGTCGATATTGTAAACCGAAAGTGGGTCTTGGTTGTTGTTGTTTTTTCCAAAACGACTAAAGGAAAAAAAAAAGGTTTGCGTAGATGTAAAATATTTTTTCGAATTTCTTGTCATAGAATAGACAAGTATTGTCATTGCTTCTCATAGCTGACGTTGTACTGAAATCTAATTTAGCTTCTTTATAGCTGCAGACGCAAAAACGATAAGCAAAAAGTAGGAAGGATTGCAAGAAGAAGAGAAAAGCGGAGAAAGCCTTAAAGCCCAAAGAGCGCAGAAAGAAGCAAGTGATATGGATAGATTTTAAAGCGCAAAGAACAATAGGAAAATATTTGTGTATGATGTCACATTCAGCACACTTCCGAGTCCCGTCTGGGGTCACGTTGGTGATTTAGAAAAACAAGCTAAAATTATGATCAGGTGTAAACCTTTGCGAGAGGCGGCCAAATTTCCTCCTTTACAACACCTGCACCGTCACAAAGATAGCACGATCGCTCGACGCCAGGTGAGCCTCCAAGAAGCTACCCGGCGTGGCCAGCGGCGGCTGAATGCCCTGCACCTCAAAGCGAATGCGACGCGGCCGCCCTGTCGGCCCAACTGCCGCCGCCGTTCCTTCCACCAAAAACGGCAAGCCCCCCGCTGCACCCGTGCCAGCGCCGGCCCCACGCTCGTAGTCGCGCACAAAGGCAGCGGACATAATCTGCTCCCATTCTGCCCACGCCGGTGGCTCCGGCGGCGTCCCGGTGAGCAGCGGCTCTTGCTCCGCCAGACGCTCCGTGGCACTCGCCGGCGCATCCGCGTAGTAGCCAGCCAGCGAACGCAGCAGGTGCTGATACGTGCGCTGCGCCTCCGTCAGCCCTGACGCATCGTTGCCGGTGTCGGTGCGGTTTGATGAAGGTTGCATCTGTTGCTGCGCCAGCCAATGCAGCACCGGTAGGCGGAAGAGGCGCCACAGAAGCAGGCCGAAGGGCAGCTGCTCCGCATCCACAAGGACGTGTGGCGCCGCCGCAGGAGACGGCGCTGACGCATCACTCTCTGCACCGTTCAATGAAGGTGCAGTCGCATTGGAAGAAGTCTTCGCTGCAGGCCACGCGAGCGCCGGGGCAGCCGTCACGCGGTGGCCCTCGTACTGCAAGTGGCCGGTCTCGAACTGGCTGGCGGCGCCACGGTACGCGTACGGGAAGCCGACACGCAGCAGGTAGGCAACATGCGGGCGAGGAGCCAGCACACCGTGCAACAGCTGCTGGTACTGAAGGAGGAGGAAAGGCGAGGCGAAGTCAGCCGTCGCGTTCTGGTATCGGCCACGGGGCCCCAGACCACCGAGACTCACGTTGTTGTTGTTGATGTTACTGGTGGTGGCCCCGTTGTTGTTGCCGCCTGCGCCACTCAGTGATTGAAAGCGCTGCTCCTGCAGCTGCTGCTGGGCGACTTCATCAAACGGGCGATACAGCGCCAGCCCAATCGCCGGCAACAACGTCGTCTCTGCTTCACGTTGGTAGTGCGTGTAGTTGCCGTACAAGCACGTGTAGGCGGCCTTGTGCGTCTGCTTGATCTCCATCCGGATGTGCTCGTCGAGGCGGTCGTAGTTGACGTACAGGGGTACCGCACCGGCCCGCACGCTGCCCTTCGTGATGGAGTGAATGTGGAACGTTAAGTCAAGAGGCTCGCTGTGCACGGAGAGGGGGAGGGACTGCACCAGCGTAGAGGACGCCGCAGCAGGTGAATTCGATGAAGCAGCAGCAGGAGACGATGAGGACGTCATGGCAGACGCGTACTGCGCCAGTCGCGCCTCCCGTGTGCACTCGGTCACGTAGTCCTTGATCACCCCGGCGGGGTAGAGCCATGAGACCGGGGCGTCACCCACGCTGAACCACACCTGCGTCTGCTCCGGGTGCAGGGCTGCCGCGTAGGGGCGGAAGAGCTGAAGCAGGTCCCGCACCACGGCGATCAGCATCGTCGTGCGTGGCAGGACAAACGCCGCAGGGGCGGGGCGGTCCGTCGGGTGCAGCACGTCCTCCTCGGCGAGGCTCACGACCACCGGGATTCCGCCAACAAATTCGCGGTCAGGCAGCATTATATATATGTAGCCGGCAAAGACCTAGGGAATTCAAAAAGAGAAGATTGTTGTTTTTTTTTTTTCCAGTCGTAAATGGAGCGCTTTATTTGCTTGTTGTGTTTTCTTATTTGTGCAAGGCGCACTTTTTTTTTTTTTTTGAAAACCTNACCTGATAGAGCAGAGTGAAGGACACGTTTTAGACCCATTTTAAGAAAAAAAAGAGAAGAATGAGTTGGAAGAGGAAAAAAAAGAGCAGGCAGCAGACTCTATGAAGTTAACACCTGTATTCTTTCCGCATACTTGCCGCAGAGCCATCCGCAAACCTGGAACGTTGTTTACTTGCATACTTGAATTGCCGGGACCCCAAATAAGCAAGAAAAATAGTCACCGTTCAATTGAAAATAAAGAGGAAGCTAGCAAGTCAAAGCGCAAGCGCAACCGGCGGATTCAAAAGTTGTAGTAGTAGACAGCTTAAAACCAACTTCTGTGTGTTTTGACATAAGCTTTTATTTTTGTCCGCTAACCATCTGTATCCAAAAATCTTATTTCGACTTTCTTTTTCAGAAGAGCTTTAATAAATATAAGTTGCTTCCGTAGACGTGGGAATGAGAAACAAAAGGCTTTAAAGCGCTCAGTTGGGAGTGAACCCACAAAAAGGAAAAACTCCACTATTAGTGTGTGAATAACTTGACAAGTTGGGTTTGTCCCTATGTCATCTTATCAAACAAAGGTTTAGAAGAAAGCGCAAGAGCAATAGAGTAAGGAAAACAGCAAACATTCTGCAAAGCAAGAAAGAGAAGTGGTTCGACGACTAAGAGTTGTGCGCAAGTGTGCGGGTAGCACGTTGTAAGCACAACAGGCAACCACATGAGCTGTTACACTTGAGCGCAACAGAACCCTTGAAGAACCACAATTCTTGCTAATGCATCAGCTCTGTGCGCGGCAACAACAATAACAACAACTAAAAAAAAAAAAGGAGTAGAACGAAAGTACGGTTATTGAAGAGAAAAAGACGGCTTGTCGGGTAAAGAAAAAAACACCCGATGTCTGCGTTCTCGCCTCAACACCGAAAAAGACGAATCTTTTCTTCCTTCTTCGTTTTAACCTCACATTCTTTTTACGAGGTGAACTTGTTCATGGTGGACAGCCACGCCTCGTAGTCCTGCTGCTCCGCCCAGAAGCTGTACAGGATGACGAACTCACCCAACTTCTCGTCGACGCCGCGCTTCTCCAGGTAGGTCATGACGCAGTTCAGCAGATCGTAGTCCAGCTCGTGCACCAGCGGGCCAGTGTAAAGCTCGTCGCGCTTCGCGGCCCCCTCCGCGCTCGTGTCCATCGCCAGCTGCTTCTGCTCGTAGAAGCGGATGTTGTTCAGCACGAGCTCGCCCTCCTCAATGCTGAGGTCGGTCTGCATCGTCTGGCCGTCCTTCTGCGTAATGTAGACATAGATGTCATGGCTGTTCGCCTTGTCAGAGTCCTGGTTTGTGCTGTAGCGCACCACCAGCTCCTCGCCCTCGTAGCTCTTCGTGAGGTCGAAGGTGCAAGTGCCCGGCTTGCGGCTCACCTGCCAGCCAGCCGGTGGCGTTGGCTGCTCCGGCTTGTCACTGCGGCCCATCTCCTCCTCCAGCTCACGGCGGGTGGCGTCAGCCAGCGCGGCGTCACTGGCAAGCCGCCGCGGCACGCAAAGCGCGGACGTCGCCGCGGCAACGGAAGCAACGGAGGTGCTGCTGTTTGACGCCGGGGCAAGGCGGAGAGCCGCGATTGACACCGCGGAGCCGCGGCAGGCACGAAGAGCGCCGAGGCTCAGCTTGTTGACCGAACGACGCATGTTGGTGATTGAAATAGATGTGTTGAGAAACTCACAAAGTGTATGCTTGTATTTGCGCAGAGAAAGTCTTGTGTGTGTGTGTGTGCAATTTGTATGTGGCGAAAGAGGAAAAGAAGAACTTGTACGGAGAAGCGATCAGCACTTTGATGTGGAGTGGATGGAGACCATGAGTTAAAGAGGCGGATGGCAAATGAGACGTGGAGGAGGCAGTGGCATTTTGCGTTGTACAGCCCAAGCAAACCATACGAGTCGCTGTGTGGGTATATTTATTAGTGCGCAGAGACCTTTTGTTTGTCTTCAAAACCGCGCAGAGGGCAATCCGCTTTCGCTCAAATTGAATAACAAGGCACGTTCGCCACCTGCATTTTTAGATTTGAACTCTGAAAGTTGCAATTGATCGGTTTCAAAATTGTTATTTTAATATTTGCTTTTTTTGGCCTGAGTTGGTTTTCGGACGCAACTTGCGCTGGTGATCATGGGTCGCCAAGCACGCTATTCTGCCGTGTGCTTGCGCGCCGTAGTTCCTCCTCCACTGTTCCGAGGTCCAACTCATCCAGCCACTTTGCGTAATGAGGATGCTCGCAATTCGTCAGCAGCGTAGAGCAGAGAAACCACGGAGGGCGGGTGTGCACCTTGCCGTGCTGAAAGTTCTTCACAAACGCGCGCAGGCCCTCGTCTGCCAAGTCTGCAGGCAGCTGCTGCTCTTCGTTTGAGGGCAATTGATCTTGTGACGCACTTAAAACGGTGCGATCTGCGCTACAACGGCAGGGCCCTCGCTGATCCAGAGGGCCCGTGCTCTGCGATAGCAGCGGCGAGGCGGTGGATTGCGAGTACAAGAGCGAATCCTCTCGTCGTGCACCGCCACCGTCGCTACCGCCGCTGTCGTCAGCGCGTACCTCCTCCTGAAGAATTGGTGCCAGAAGAGAAGGCAAGGGTGCAACCGTCCGTGTCAGCGGCGGAGCTGCCAGCACCGCCTCCCAGTCCGTTGATACAGAGAAGCTGCGGTCGTAGCCAATCTCGTGCAAAGGCGTTTCCGTTAAGCCGGGGCTTTTGCTCACCCGCGCGGTGGCCGTGCGTTGCAGGTCACCCTGCGTGGCTGGTGGAAGGGACGTTGCTGTCGTTGTTGTTGCTGATAGCGGTGGTGGCGTCAACGAGGGTGCTGTCGACGCAAAGGCCGCGTGCTCGGTCACCTCAAGCCCTGGCACTTTGTCCTCGCCGCCGCCGCCGCCACCAAGCATGCTCGTTGCGTGCTCTTTTTCATCCCTTCCGCTCGCTGTTTTAACAGAGACAGGGTGATTTGGATCAATTGCGTGGTCCTGCACAGCAGCTTGGGATGATTTGGCCGCCCTCGCGTCCTCCACCTCCTTCGCTGGTGTGGTGTGCAGCCACGAAAGGTACTTGTCGAACGAAAAAGGAACAACCGTGGGAGAGAGGGGCAGCGCGAAGGCGGAGGACGACGCCGGGGCTGGCAACGGTGTAAGGGGCGGGAATACGGGTGTGAGCGGCCGTGCCAGCGGTGGTTGTGCTGGGGTAATGGTTGCGAATACAAGGTCACCTTGACCCAACACCCCACTTTCTCCACGGGCACTGCCTCCGCCACCTCCTCCTTCTTGGCCACCTGGCGAAGGAGGCTGCAGCGGCGTACGCGCGCTGTCGCGGGAGAGGGTAGAAGGCGGGTAAAGCCGCGGCAGTTGTCGCCGCTCGTCAATCGACTCCCCCTTTGTCCTCGAGAAAAGCGGGGTGGCCAGTGCAGGTTTGCGGATGGCTTCACTACCCATCATGGGCAGCTGTGGGGACGCCTGTGCGACGCCAGCTGATGCTGTCCGCATATTCGCTCCTTGTGGAGCGAGCAATAATAAACTTGATTTGTGTTGATTAAGCGGTGGAATTTGAGCGCGCTGGGCCACGGCTAGACTATCGCTTTTGCTCTTCTCCACAGAGCCGCGTTGGAGAATGGCAGTACTACTTTCGCCAACTTGCTGCTGATTTTTCTTCGTCGCGTCCTTGTCAGCAACAGGTGCGTGGCGCTGCTGCTGCTGCTGCTTTTGCTGCTGTGGCTGTTGTCGGGAATCTTGCCGATAGCGCTCATTGCCTCTTTGCGCGTCCTCCTTTCGAAAAAAGACACGGTGGTGATCGTATTCGGAGGAGACGCTGTCGCTCTCTCGATCGCGTGAGCGGTTCCGCTTGTGGTGTGAGGCGAGACGTCGCTCCCCCACAGAGGACGACCGCCTCTCTCTTCGGCGTGACCGCTTCGTGTTTCTATTGGGCATGCTTGCGCTCCGTGTGTTTTGTAGGTAAACGAAACTGGCTGCAGCTTTTGCGTTGCCGGGTGGAGGATAGTCTCGATTGTTTGATGTTTACTGCAATTCAGGAAAACAAAAACATGCAGCGCTCTAAAAACGGAAATGGATCATACAGTTAAGCTTCAATGTACGAGAAAAAAAAAGGCCAGTTGGTATAAAGAAGGCTATATGTTGTTTTTATGCTTTTTACAATAAAAAGAAAGTAAGATTGCTGCTGATAAATACGACAGACACAAACAGACAAAACAACAAGAGTATTATTATAACGATAGTACTACAGGAATGTGACCGTATTCATTGAAGCCTCTCTAAATAATGCGTCGTCAATGTCCAGCTGATAACTCAGTAGCAGTTTGCACGTTGGCTTTTTTCCCGACACAAATGCAGCCTGTCAAGCGACAAAATATTCAACAGAGAGAAGGACACAGAGAAAAATAAAGGTAGTGCGTCTGTAATTTACATAGGCTCAGCAAGTAGTGAAAAATTGTTACTATGTGTAATAACAAGAGCATTGGATCTCTTTTTTTTTTTTTAGTTTTCCCCGCCTGCAGAGACAGTTGTCCAGGTCTTGCACCTACTGAAAGTGCACAATTGTGAACAACTCTGGCATTTCTGCTGATACATTTGAATTCGCATTCGCAGAGCACAGCTTGTCGCCAAGAAAAAAACTTAACCTGAGTGAGTACTTCTTCTTATTTGCTTGATTTAAACTTTGAAAGTATAGTTTTTCAGAATGACCTCCAACATATACTTACGCGGAGAACGAAAAGAAACGGGAATACACATAAATAAGTTGTCGTTGAGCACACACATCAAGGGCCGAGAAATGCAAGAAACAGAAAAAAAAAAGGATCAGCCACAAAAAAAAAAAAATCGAAAAAACAGGCCAGCCTTAGATGAATTGTGAAGCAACAGACAAACAATGATAAAGGGGAAAAAGCAGGAGTAAAAGAAGGTAACTGAAGGCCGCGGGAAACGAAACGACCGTTATCATAGCACACACAGAGCTGCAGCTCGTAAAAGCAATCACACACGGGTGGCAATAAACACAAACAGACATAATCTAAAAAAGCAAAAATTTAGAGCAATAAACGGAAAAAAAAAATTACTCAAACTTCGAGTATTTTGTTTTTGCGGATAATATATATGCACGGGGGTCAAAACGTCGCCTAGCCTGCCGATCAGCACTGCTCTCAATACACCACACACACGCTATCTTTACGTTTTGTTTTTTTCTTCTGTGTGTGTCTGTATGCTTGAGAATCAGTCCAGTGTTACTCGAACATGCGGTAGTCCTGCACCACCTTCTGCAGCGGGCGGTACACGTGCAAGCCGTTCGTCGTGTCCGCCGAGGCGAGCAGCCAGTCCTCCGTCTTGGCGCCATTCCACGACACATCGGTGACACGCCCAACGTGGCCCATGTGCACAAAAGACACCTCCGGTGGCGCCACCTCGTCCTCCGAGTACGCCAGCGGCAGCGACGTCTTGGCCAGATCCCACAGCACCACGCGGCCGTCGTCGCCGTAGCTGGCGAGCACCGTCTCATTCGACGGCGACCACTGCAGCCCCGTCACGGACTTGCCGTGGTAGTTCAGCTGGGCCACCGGGTCGGTGGTGCGGCGGATGTCCCAGAGCTGGATGGTCCCTTCCGTGCCGGCGGTGGCGAGCTGGAAGGCGCCAATAGGGTGAAACTGCGCGGCGGTGGCGCCGCTCTGGTGGGCGTTGTGAATGGTGCTGCTGCCCGCGCTCATGCGAATATCCCAAATGCGCACGTCGCCGTCCATGCTGGAGGAGGCAAGAAGGTGGCTTTGGGAGGAGTGCCACGAGCAGTCCGTCACGATGTCGCGGTGGCCCACCAGCCGCTCAATCGGTTGCGTCTCCGGCCCCGCCAACTCCGGGTCGGCCGCGGAGTGCTCCTGCATGTCAATGGTCAGACGGTGGCTGATGTCGTAGTAGTTTACGTAGCCGTCATCGGAGGCGCTGGCGATGTATCCGGGCTTCAACGTGTTCCAGCTGAGCCCGAAGCCACCGCGGCTGTGGCCGCGCAGCAGGGCATCGGGCACGGTGCGACCATTGCCGTCCTCGCGCAGCTCCTGCACCGTGTTGTAGACCCCGACGAAGCCAGAGCCCGTCTTCACGGCGAGGATGTTCGTCTCGGCAGGCATCGCGCGGATCTTCAGCACCGGCGCGTCCATCGTCAGCGTCTGCTCACAGTGGAAGTGGCCTTTAACGTTGACGAAGCGCTTGCCCGGGTCGACGAACTCCTGCAGCTCCGGGTCCTCGGCCTCCGCGCCGCGGATGTCGTCGTCGCCGTACAGGCCGTACATCACGTCCTTAACCGACGGCACCGGCACGGCCACCTCCATCACCTTCACCGTGTTCGACATCCCACTCGAAGGGTGGACCTGCGAGCCAACGGCGATGTACTGCAGCGTGTAGTCGCGCTCCGGGTCGGCAAAGGCGCGGTCAGGGATCCACTCCACCGCCAGCGCCGGCCACTCCACCACCTGCGTGCAGCAGAACTCGTAGAGGTGCTTCGCCTCCGTCTCGAAGGCGCGCTGCAGGGCCAACATGCGTGGCAGCGCCGCCGAGGCCAGTCGCAGGCCGTCCGTCGCACGACGAGCGCGGATCGGGTCGCGTGCGGCAGCCGGCACGACGTCGGTCAACCCGGCCGCGCGAGGGGTGGCAGCGGCGGAGGCGGAGCGCCTCTCGCCGTCCCCGGCCTCGCTGCCGCGGTTGCTGAAGGCATCCGCGCTGTCCTCCCCATCGCTGCTGTTCCTCGCGCTGCCCCCGTCGCCCTCGCGGTGCTGCCGGTGTCGCCGCGGCCCGCTGCCATCGCCAAACGGGGACGCGTCCCCGTCCCCCAGCTTGTGCATCGCCTCCTTGCGGCTGTTCGCGTCCCTCCCGGAGAGGCCGGAGACGTTGAAGGTGCTGGCGGGCGCGGCGTTGCCACCCGCGGCGTGTGACGAAGTGTCATCGGACGACTTCTTGGCCGGCGTGTCGACTTCGCCGGTCATGGCGCCGTCGTGCGGCTTGTCCAGCGAGCTGCTGTCACTGGGGGCAGCGGCGGCGGCGGCGTGGGGCGTGGGCGGGGCCACCGCTGCCGGCGCCTCGGCGTTCACCGTCTCACCGCGGCGCAGGCGGGCCAAGGCCTGGGAGCGCGTCATGCGGGCCGTCGTAGGCGGCACCGAGGGCGGCGCGGAGGCTTCGGCCGCACCACGGCTGCCGCTGCCACCGGCGTTGGCGTGGACGGTGGACGGCTGCTCGTGGACCTGCGAGCCCTCGAGGAAGGCGCGCTCCTCCCCTCCGCTGAGGGAGTCGTCGGTGCTTACCTCCGCCCGCGGCGGTGGTGGCGCGTTGACGTGTAATGTACCCACCGTGCTCTTCATGACTATCTTTTTTTTTCGTGAAAAAACAAACACTCAAATTTAGAATCACGGGTGATGAAAGGGCAAGAGGTCAGCGCGTTGCGTAGCTGAGCTTCGAAAAAGAAAACTACAGATTTTTGCTCTTTTTTTTGGTGCAATGAAAAGAAAAGAAGAAAGCAAAGAATGAAAGGAAACAAATGCGGGAGGAAAACAAATATGAGAAGACAAGAAAAGCAAGTGAATCAATGATGTGATGGAAGATAAAACAATCACAGAGAATAACAGCTAAGGTTTGTGGATTGGAACACAAAAATACGTTCTTCTGAAATTGGCTGGAACGTGGCAACACGACCAGGTGGAAGAGAGAGACTCTGCAGCTTTACACTGGAGTGTGAAATAAGACGCGACAAAGAGGAAGAGAAAAGGGAAAACGGAAATGGATTAGGGTTGGGAAAGCAGGATGATTCTATGTGTACCGTATGGCGCATCAAGTAAAAGAAATAAGTTCTTTCTAGTGTCCTCAATATCTTGACAGCTTAATATGCGTTGTAAGCTACGCTCAACTATAAAATATTTTTTTTAAAAATGCTCAAAATCAACACTATATAATGATGTGCCATCAAAGTAATCTTGAGCGTGCACAACATTTATCGCCTCAGTCTAATGACAGTCAGCGCGCCGTATTGGGCGAAGATGACGACAACAGACTGCAAGATATTTGTTTTAGCGCTGGCGTTGATCAAATATAATAGAATGTGGCTTTGC
>MDUD01002487.1:0-30229 GCA_002216565.1 Crithidia mellificae | reverse complement strand
GTATTGCAACACAACGTGAATCTTCTATGACTAGTCTCGTCGTTGTATAAAAATGACCTCTTGGCTCTGCTCTTTCTCTCTGATCAAGCTTCTACAGAAAAAGAGAGAACAAGAGCACCTGTGTAAATGTGTATATCTTTTGCATTACCTGCAGTCTCACTTCAAACCCTCCGCGCCAATGCAACGAGGAAGAGGCGAGTTGGATGCCCAGGTTTTTTTTTAAGATACTCATTCCCCGCCTGGACGTTTTGACGACGCTCGAGGTCGACGTGGTGTGGTGGCCCGCCCCGCCTTTTCCGCACCGCGCCCAGCCGTGACGCTTCCGCTACGTGGCCGCCCTCGCACAGCCACAGCGTTCGCGGCGACCGTCCCACCGGGCTGCGCAAACGCTGACATCACGGTAGTGGTGAGCCGAGTGCGGTGCTGCGAGAGGAACTTGTTGAAGTCGAGTCGGCCCCAAAGCGCACGCTCCCACGGCCGCCCACCGAGGCCGAGGTGACCCGTAAAGACGGCGACCACGTCCTGCTGCACCCGCGCCTCCAGCGCCGCGAGCGTCGCGCGCACCTCGATAGGGGTCTCGTTCACCCCCTCTACCGCCCAGTACGGGATGCGGTAGCGAGTGCACATCGTGTAAAGGGTGACAGCGCACGTGTTGAGGGCGTGACAGGCCTGCAGAAGCGCTTCGGAGCCGTCCGTCAGGAAGGAGGCTTCGGAGACGCTCCAGATAAACTGGTCGTGCAGCCGCTTCGCCTGCTCCACGCTTGCACACGTCGACGGAGAAGCCAGCTGCTCCTCCAGCCGCGTCGCACGCACGCTGATGACGTCCACCTGCATGTAGTACGCGATGTTGGATTGGAGAAAGTGAAGGAGGTGAAAGAGGGTGAAGGCGCGACGGAGGTCGGCGGACGGCTTCGTGTTCGTGAGCAGTGCTTCCGAGAAGAGGGCGCGGGTGACGGCGAGCGCCTGCAGTGCGAAGCGCAGCGATAAGTGGAAAGACAGCAGTCGTTGATAGTAGTGCATTGACTTGGGTGACACCATCAACGGCAGCCCCTGTGGTGGGATGTACTGGACGTACATGGACTTGACGAGGTAGAGCAAATGCTTTGCGATGTCCTCCGTCGAGGCCGCCCGACCGCCGCGTCGACGGCGGCTGGTGCCTCGTTTCCCTTCCTCCGTGGAGGAAGCGGCGTCTTTCACCGCACCATCACCCGCAAAGGCCGCGTCTGCCTGCTCCACCCCACTGGCGGAGATGCGCATGGTGAACGTTTCGTATGCGGCGGCGTCGCGCAGGTTGCTGACGGACAGGGCGAAAAGAAAGGCATCGGCGGCGGCCCGCTGCAACGACGCACATCGCGCGGCCGCGGCGAGGGCGGCCTGCGTCTGCGCCGCCGCCTTCTCCTCTCCCGCCTGCTCCGCTTCTTCGTCGCCAGCGCTCTCGTCATCCTCCGCACTGCTCACGTCCTCCTCCGCCCGCGCTTGTCCACCTTCTTCATGCCCGGGGGCTGTTGCGTCGGGCAAGGGCAGGAGACCGCCGCCGGGCTTCTTGTGCGCTTGCCGCCGTCGTCGCGACGACCACAAGGACGAAGACGACGCCGTCGCGGCCGCCGCGTTTGCGCTGGCGAGCACAGGCAGCACCCGTTCCACAAAAGCGTACCAAATGTCGCCACGGTGACACAGGAAGATGTTTCGCAGTGCCGCGAGGTGCTCGCGCAGCGCCGCCACATCGCCTACCTTCATCCAGAGCGCCTTCGACCAAAGCGTCTGTGCCGCCTCCACCCGCGCCGCCAGCTCTTCGGCCGCCAGCACCCCGCCTTGGCACAGCTGCACGTTGAAGAGGGAGTGGAAGACCGCGTTGGCGGCCTCGTCTTGCGAGCCGAGAGCAAGCTGCTCCAGATAGTCGCTGCCGCCCTGCACGTCCGCGTCGCGCAACAGCACGCGCCGCGCCTTTCCGGCAGCCAAAATACGCAGACCGAGGTCGGCTGAGATGCCACGCGGCAGGCGGTCCACGTAGAGGATGTGTTCTTCACCAGGTGGGCGTGACGGGGCGTTGCTGCTGCTACTCGGACCCACGCTGGGCCGCCCCGGTACTAGTTGTTGTTGCTGTTCTTGCTGTTGCTGAGAAGAGGACGGTGCTGCCTGACGTGCCTGGAGCGAGATGAAGTAGTCTGGACGTGCGTGCAGGACCACTCCATGTGCGACGTAGTGGGCAGTGGTGTACAGAATCGCGAGCCACACACTCTCCCCGAGCAGGCGGCGGAAGGTCGCGGGGACCTCTTGATGGTGCAAGAAGCGGTCGAGCAGCGGCAGGCACACCTCCGTGCGCTGTTGGGTGGCCACGATGTTCTCGAGCAAGGTGAAGGCGACGGCGTAGGTGGCAGGCAGGGCGGCGAGACTCGACGGCGTCGCAGCCGCTTTCACCGCCTCCACGTAGTGCGCCAGAATTTTTTGAACGCCGTTGCCCACTGCCGCCGGGTAGAGGCCCTCCGTGCGACCCACCGCCACGTCTTGCGCGGCGCGTTGCAGCACGTGATAAGCCCGGCCGAGGGGCAGCACACGCAGCAGGAGTGCCTGCTCCGTGGGGTGAAAAGGTAACGACTGGCAGTAGAGGCGCAGCTTGCTGTCCGCGGCAGCCGTTGTAGCATCGCTACCTTCTGGTGTACTGGTGGTGGTGGTGGCAGCAGCGGGTGCAGAGGGGGGTTGAAGTGCCTGTTCCAGCAGCTCTGAGGTAAAGCCGAGGAGGCAGCATTTGACCTCTTCCATTATAAACTCGTGTTGAAAGTATGTGACGGAGTAGAGAGAAAGGAAAACACTTTCAGCTTCGCTCCGGTTCTATGATGCTTCTATAGATCTGTGCTGCTAATTGATCTTGTAAAAATTGTTCGTTCTTGTACTAGCCAACACGGCAAAAGAAAGATCGATTAAAGCGTCGTTTAAAAAAGAAAACACGAAAGTGTTACATCACGAGGAGCATTGAGAGGCAAAGAGAGGGAAGTAAAGTAAACAATTTGATGGCGAGTCCCTACGCCTCTCCGGTCGTCAGCATTCTTATATATTTCCTATTTCAAAAGACATTTTTCCTTGACCGGTGTCTGTCTGGAGCCCTCTCGAGTACGCAAAAGCTACTTGGAGTGAATAGATGACAAGAGATGGGCCGCAAACTGCCTGCAAATCGTTTCTTACCACACGTATTCTAACGCGTGTTTATTCTAAACTCACATAAAAGTCTTTGACGGCGGGAATCCAATAGAAGAACTTCAAGGTTGTCGGTGTTGTAGTTCTTCCAAAAGCATGACATTTAATACAAAGCACAGAGTCAAGTGAGCCGTATGTGCGCCTCTTGCACTTGGGAGAAAGAAAGAATGCATCAGGAAAAAAAGGGAGTTTTTTTTTGCTTTTGTTTGTGTGCGTTTGCATGCACTTTAGCATTGAAAAGTTAAAACGAAGAAAAGGAGAACGGAAGCAAATCCGTATTCTTTTTTGCTTCTACTGCATTTTTTTTTCTGTCTGTTGGGCAACGGATCAAATGGCGTTACATTTTTTACACAGAAAAATGCGTGTCTCTCTGCACAGCTCTCGCTGCAAGTTACGGAACGTTGGCTTTCCAACTTGTTAACAAAAATCTTTTTTTATCATTGCAGACGATTGAACAAAAGTGACGAAAATGGTAATTCAAGATAAGGGAAAGAGAGAAAAGGGAGAAAGTATATATATTTGTAAAGTAAGTGAGAAAAGAGAAAGGCAAATGCTCAAACAAGTTTACATAATGCAAAATGAAAAGGGCAGAAAATAAAAATGATCATAATAAAGACTGAAAATGGATAAGAAAAATTGAAGAGTAGTAGACAGATTCAGAGCTCGAAAAGAAAAGGTTATAGCAATGAAGGGGAACGGAAAGCCACAAAAGGAAAAGCAGCCCTGACCACCACATTACTCCAGGCCAAACGTGTCCGTCTTCTCCGGGTACTTGGCGATAAACGTCATGTCAAAGTGCTTCTTCTCTTGCTGCTTCATCGGGAACTTCCACGCAATCTCGTGCGTCTCCTCATCCACCGTCACCGTTGTCTCCTTCTCGCCATCCGGCCGGTTCGCCTCCGTCGGCACCGGATCCTTCAGCGTCACCACCACCTCCGAATCGTCAGACACCGGGTAATTGTCCTTCACCACCACCGTCACCGGCCCGTTCGTCGCCAGCGCCCCGCACTTCACCTCGTAGGCGTAGTGGAACTCGAGCTGGGACTTGTTGCTGGAGAAGAAGGCCGACTTCTCCGACTCGCCACGGCGGACAAGCGTGCGGTTCACCGTCACCGTCTCATCCGCGCCCAGCGAAACCTGGAACTCCTCGCCTGGCAGCACGTTGCCGAGCTGGGATTGGTTCACAAAGGTGTTGCCGTAGAACACCTTGGAAGGGCCGGCGATGAACTCGTAGTTCGTCGAGTTCACCGCGGTGGCGCTGAGGTGGGTCAGCGGGTCCAGTTTCGGGATGGACACGAACTGCAGCTTCGCAGGGAAGCGCTCGTGGGCGACGGTGACCTTCACCTCCACGTTGTTGTGCCGCACCGTCGCAAGGCCCGGGATGGTGTAGACGGTGGCGCTCGACGAGCTGCCGCCGCTCTCCACCGCGGCGTCCAACATGACGGGGGCCACCGGTGGGGCAGGGCGGGCGGCGGCGCCGAGTGGGGCACCGAAGCCGCGCGCAACGTTCACCTTCGCGCAGCGCATCTGCGCGCCGTACAGGCGGGGCTGAGCAATCGGGTTGAGGGAGATGTTCCAGCGCGGCCAGAGCGGCGGCGGCGACCCACCGGTGTGCGGGGTGGCGGTGCTGAGGCGCAGGCGCACCTTCTCCCAATCCACCGCCGTGCACTGCCGCACATTGGCGTAGTAGAACACGTCCAGCTTCGACTCTGCGTAGTCGACGCGCAGGTCGTACAGGGGCGACCAGCCGGCGCCGGAGACGACGAAGGACATCTCCAGCCGCAGCTTGGTGGCCGACGGCACCGCCTCGCCCGCCACCAGCGTCGCCTCCAGCGAGTTCTTCATGTGCGTCCGCACGCCGCAGTCCCCGCCGAGGTCGGACAGCCGGCGATGCGCCGCATCCCGCCGCTCCTTGATGTCCTCAATCTTCAGGTTGAGGGTGGCGATCTGACGCAGCGCGGCGGCCTTGCGGGTGGCGAAGAAACTCCCCGTCGAAGACCACTTCGCGGTGTCCGTGAGGTACCCTTGGAAGTAGCTGCGATTCTCCCCGTCCGTCTTGTCCTGCACTGTGAAGGCGTTCTCGTGCACGTACTTTTGAATCTTGTCGAGGTGCGTGCACGACTCCTGCAGGATGTCCACCTCCTCCTCCTGGATCTCCAGCTCTTCCTCGATGGCGGCAAGCTCGTCCTTCACGCGCTGCACATCCGCGCGGACGTCCTCGGTGACCAGGTCGTGGATAGGGTTGATGTTCTGCAGCAGCACCGCAGCGGCCACGGCAGGGTCGGTCTCGCGATCCACGCGCAGTTGCAGCGTGCTCCAGTCCACGTTGCCGTACTGCTCCATATTCTCCAGCACGGCGGTGACCGCGGTGGACGGCTCCAGCGACAGCTGGGCCGAGAAGGAGAGCTGCGCGCTGTCATTGTAGACCGTCACACCCTCCAGCTTCGGCGACAACGTCACGCGCGACATCACTGATGGTCTTTTCGGAGTGGTAAAAGGTGTAGAAAGGGGGGAAAAAAAGAAAGGAAAAGAAGGCTCACGTGTGCAGTACACGAAACACAATGGAAGGGATGATAAAGGAAAGAAAGATAAAATGCAAGTAGAAAAGATAGTCAAGAAATGTGAGAACTGAAGACAAACGATTGTACGAAGTTGTCAAATTGATTTCAAACAGAGAGAGAAGGGAGAAAGTCCAGACGAGAGTAATTTAAATTGAGATGACATGTACCGAAAAACCTGCATTCTCCAGTAGGTTGCCCAGTTGACTAAACTATGGTGAAACTCACCTGTTTTTTCTGTCTGAAAGCGTAAGGCGATGTTGTCTGTTTGCCGCATTTGTCGCAGAGCATCATTCTAACCAAAAGTCTGATAACACGCTGCATTACACACACTAAGTGCATTAAAAAAGAAGTACAGAAATGCACTGTTCGCATTGATGGGCCTTCTGCTGAAATTTGACAGCTAAAGAAGACATACCTTTATTAGCTAGAGCGACAGCATCTCGACATTGCTGTCAAGTTAGGTAGTCTTCTCACTCACAACCTTTTCATTGAACATTTATTATCCATTTAATTGTGATCTGTAATCGGATTCCGCAAAACAAACAGGAATCCTGTAGTTGTCCATCATTTCATTCCGCGTCGATTGCTTGTCGAAAAGTAGCGCGTAGAACCACGTGAGAACAACTTTGCAAGGGAAAGGTGGCATCGATACTGCCTTGCCTGCCTGAGCAAACGAGAGACGCAAAGAAGAATAGCTTTGTGATAGCAGTTCGGAAAGGTGACGCTATTGTGAATCGTGCACCTGCACATGGCAAGTAGACAACAACAATGAAAGATGACTGTCTCGCTTGCTTACCGACTATCTTTAGTAAACTTGACCTCGTCTCCGCTAACCTCAGCTGAACTGCTCTTGTTCCATCTTATCACGCTTACTCTGACCGTCCTTTGTGATGCGGCCATCAAACAGCTTCGTCGCCACCTTGAAGGCCAGGCAGCCTGCGGGGTCGCCGATCTCCTTGAAGATGGTAGTCAGCTCGTGGTCCATCATGTAATTGTAGCTCGCGTGCTGCGTCATCTTGCGCGTTAGGTGGACCGCAGCCTCCCAATCAAGCCGGTGCAGCAAACAGCGCGTCAGCAACAGATACATGCCCGTGTTTTGTAGGTACCAGACCTCGTTGCTTCCAACGGCGGTTGTTTTGTCCAACAGCGCGTGCCACAGCTCCACAAAAAATTCCGAGGCTGCGGCGGCCTCACCACCGTCGTCGTCGTCGTCGCCGCCGCTCGCCGCGCCATCCAGCGCAGGATCGAGCTGGTGAATCTCTGCCGTGGTAAAAGCAGCCCTCGCCGACCCAACACCGGTGCAGCTGCTACTGTTGTTCGCCAGCTGCGCGGCCGGGTACGGGTTGTACACCGCCGGATCCCACAGATACCGTGGCACCGTGGCCTCGCAGCTGCCCGCGTGGGGCAGCGTCGTCCGCGTCCGCAGCAGCGCCTCCTGCAGCTCCGCCTGCGTCGCGCACGGCGAGGTGGGCTGTGGCACGGCGTCGCCAAAGAAGATGCGGTGCATGTCGGCGAAGTCCTTCGCGATCACCGCGGCGGAGCGGAGGGCCGGAAGTTGATTGTCGTGGTAGAAGAGGTGCTTCATCGAGTCGCGCGACTGCCGCGCGGAGCCGAAGAGGGCGAGGGAGGTGTCGCGGGCGTCGAGGTAGCGGGCCCACTTCGTGCGCTCCTCCAGCCCGGCCGGCGTCAGCTTTGGGTTGCGCGGCGGGTGGCGGCAGCAGAACTCCGCGAGTTGGAAGAACATGAGTTGGGTGCTGCCAGGCAGCCAGCCTTGGCCCCCACCACCGGCGCTGGCGGAGTCGACGGCGTTGCGCAGCACCTCGCGAGCCTCCGCCACCGTGCGGATAAACTGCGTCTCGTAGTTGCTCAGCTTGACAAGGTCGCGTGCGGTGGCGATGGGCGGGTAGCAGGACGCAATCGCTAAGGCGGCAAAAGAACTTGCACCACTGTTGCTGTTGATGTTGTCGCTCAGAGGCGCGTCGGGCAGCTCGCTGACGAGGCGTCGGATAGCGCTACGAAATGGCTGCTGCACCGCCCGCAGCGTAGAGGCGCTCATGCGGTTCAAGACGGAGCCCATGTCGATGAGGTGGTGCACCGGCACCGCGAAGGGCTCCGCAGCCGGGCAGCCATCTCGATGCTTCAACTGCTGTTGCTCCAGTTGCGTGGTGGCTTCCGCCACCGCAGCGGGCGTGAGCGGCGTTGACGGCGTGTTGCCATCGCCTTCCTGCGCCTCCGTCGCCGCCCGCAGCACCGCCTCCGCGCGATCGTCCTCTTCCGCCTGCTTTGCCTGCTCCGCGATGCTGCGCATCAGCAGTTCCATCGCGCCCACGTCGTCGCGGACGGTGCTGCTGACGAGGCTGAGGGCGTGGAGGAGGTGGGCGGCGCTGTAGCGGTGTGCCCCGACCCCGTCGCGTAGCAGCGGCTCCAGCGTTGTCATCGCCATCTGCTCCACGTCATTGGTTTGTGCGTTGACGAAGGGAAGAGAAATTGTGGCACGCAGAGCGGCATCGCCACCGGCGGCGCGCAGCGAAGCCCGCATCGCAGCGGCTAACGCAGTGAAGGGGGAAGGGGCCGCGACGTGCTTCGCGCTGCTCCTTCTTTCCGTGCTCGCCGTGGCGCTGCTTGACCCGGCGAACAGCCCTTGCTGATCTACCTCACCCAACAACACGAGACGGTCCAGCACCGCCTGCGCACTCACGTGGCCCCGCTGAAAGCCATCAAAGTGGCCAAAGAGCACACAGAGTCGCGGGAACTGCTCGGTGTGGGTCGCGATGGTGCTGATCACTGTCAGCACGTCCCAGTCCGTCAGCTCCACCCCGAGCGCACGAATCCACAGTGCGACGAGGACGCACGAGGCGACCGTGTGCGCGTTTTGCGTGGTGGATAGGTGGTACAAAAGTGAGGAGAGCAGCGGGGCGCTTCTCGGCTGAAAAGTGGATTGCGGCGACGAGGATGCCTCCGAGGCCATGGCGACAGGGGTGTCCGTCATTTCCGCCTCGCGTGCTCGCCGGCCCTCCTCGCCGGTGCTGTACTGCGCCGTCGTCGCACCCTCCGATCCGACACCCTCGATCATCACCTGCCCACCAAACGCCTCCTGCGCCAACGCCACAAGCTGCAGCAGCCGTGCCTGTGCGTCTGATGGTGACTGCACGTGAATGCAATCTGCCATGCGGGCGTAGGTCTCGAGTGTCATCGTGCCGCTCTGCATCATCACCTCCAGCAGCTGCAGGGCGTTGCTCGTGTCGCGGTGGTAGTTGAAGTTGCGCAGCAGCGCGTGGAAGTGGAAGGGCGTCAGCTCCTGACCAAGGTGTTCGCGAATGTACTGCAGCGTCGCGCTCAGGTCCTCCGTGTTGTGGTTACTCACAAAGGTGGATACAAGCGCATTTGCGTCGTAGAGGCTGAGGAGCGGCGGCGGCGGTGACGCTGGACTGCTGCCGCTGCTTGGCACGCTACTCGATGCGCCATCAGCGGCGCCCTCCATGCCGTCTGAAGGAGCTGGTGCGGGCTGCTCAGCGTTGTTCGTTTCCTGGAGGGCGGCATTCAGTTTTTCCTTCGCGGCATTGTGCATTCGCTCACGGTAGCGTGGCTGCCACCAATCCGCGATAACGCGCTGATTGAGCAGATAGCTGCCGCACACGCGTGACGAGACGCGCAGCATGGCTGATGTTGTTGTTTTTGTTTTGTACCAATCTAGACGATGAAGGGTCCAAGGCTAACAACAACGAGAAAAGAAAGTGGCTGAGAGCAACGGTTTACGATTTGGTAAGTTGATTATGTGTAAGAAGTATTTTGTTGCTGTTGTTTTCGATGTGTGTCTGTGTGTGTCGTTTTTCAGCCCAACGCGGCTCAGTAAAAATACAATTTACAGCTTCCAGTGGTCGTTCTTTTCTTTAACGTTCTTTGAGACTAGATTACTTACCCTATAACTGGTGCGTCCCCAACCACGGGGTGCCCTCGTTTAATTCAAGCTGAAAGGAGGAAAACCTGAAAAAGTGAGGCGAGTAGACGCTGGAAGTGGGAAGAGGGCTGCTCACCTTGTAGCATCATAATACGCCAAAAGGAAAAAAAAAATACGTGCGCGTTCTCATGCGAACGCATGTATAAAAAAAAGGCAGCTTCTGTAAAAGAAGAGGCGGAACTAACGCACACATTTGCACATGGAACTTTTTGTTCGACCTGCAATCAAAGCTAGGATGCTCCACTGGAGACTTATCTGAGCTTTCGTCAGCCTACCAGAAATTACAGTAAGGGCGTGAAAAACTGTCTATCACCCGCACTGGAAAATGGGAAAAACGTTAGCTAACACAGCAGCAAACAGAAAACGGTCTTCTTTTTGTAAAAGCATTTTTGTTGTAATCATTTGACGCCAAACGGCAACAGCGGTAAAAAGTAGAATAGAATGTTGAAAAAAAAAACAGGCAAAAAAGGATAGAAATAGGACTTGTGCGCTCTACAACTCTGGAAATGGTTAGCACGCCACAAGAAGAGGAAGAGGGAAAATGACCAAGAAAAAAAGAAAAAGAAATGATAATACCATTCACGATCAAGAGAGTCTCCCAGCAAAGCTGGAGAAGGGACAGACAGATATGAGGCTCTCAAACAAGCAGTCAAAAGGAATGCTGCACCCGCTGTCGATCCTTCCGCAGAAATATATAGCTTCCGGCCACAGAAAACTCTACGTTGCTTTCCCGCGTCTTCTAGCTGTACTCAAACGTGCCGGTCTCTTCAATTGCCGCGATGATCTTCGCACGCGCGGTGGCGTAGTCGCGGTAGGGCGGCAGCTTCAGCGTCGAGAAGCACGTCGCGGCGGAGGGCAGATGATCCGCGCCAGACGCGTTATTCGCCAGCAGCTGCAGCTTGAACGGGGGAGAGAGAAAGCTGAAGCCGAGCAGCGGGGGCCGGGTCATCGACGTCACAAACTTCAGCAGCTGGCTTTGCTGCTTGCGCGTGAGGGACTCGACGACGTCCCAGAAGAGGCGCACCTGCGGCTGGTTGGCGTCCTCCGGCTTGTCGTACACCGTGTTCTCCTTCCAGTCCTGCAGATCAATTTCACCACTCTCATCACCGCCGAAGAGCTTGCCCACCTCGTTGCTGTCGAAGAGCAGGAGACGGTTGGAGTCGAGGACGGCGTGCAGCCCGGCGCAGAAGGCACGCGTCTGCTCGGCGGCTTCGCGGTTCAGCTTGAAGTCCGCGACGAGGTGAACGTAGTAGAGGCAGTTGCGCGGGGTCACCTCCATCTGGGCCCCGCCCCGCACCAGTTCCACCTCGCGTGTCACGCCAAGGGAGTTTACCGTGTAGACAAAGGTCAGCCCCACCGCCTGCAGGGCTGCGTCGTCGAGGTGGGTGAGTGACATCAGCTGGTGGTAGAGCTCCGCGTCAAAGCTTTTGAGGTTGCTCAGCGTGTTCCGGCGGCCCAGAATGGCGTTGCGGAAGTGCTGGGCAAACGGTACATCTTGCAGAACGCCGTCGCGCAGGGCACGCCCCACCATCGCCCCGAGAAAGCGAATCTTCAGCAGGTGCTGCGGGTCGCTCGTTGCGATGGCGCTGAACGAGTTCGGGAACACGTAGCCGTCGGAGGTCTGCTGGAAGAGCCCGTACGGCGCCGCAAAACCCTCCTTGCAGAGCGAGACGATGCACTCACGGTAGACGCCGCGGCCGTACCCGGCCTCCATGGTGCCGTCCTCGGAGACAAAGCGGATGTTGTACATGTTCGTGCTCATCGGGTTGTCGTGGAAGAGGTCGTAGGCGTCCACGAAGGTGCGACCGCGGTGCACAACGGCAGGCCGCTCCGACGGGGGTGCCCACCGCTCCTCCTGCAGCCCGAGCAGCGACGACAGCAGCAGCGCACGCGCAGGAAAGGGCAGCAGAAAAGGCGTGTGCACGAGCAGCTTGATGTAACGCACTTTGTTGTCCCAATTACGGCTGCCGTGGAACATGAGGTCATCGCCAGGGAGCCGAGACAGCACGACGGCGTCGCTGGCGGCCGAATTTGCTGCTGCCGGCGCCGTCGCGGCCGTGAGCGGCGTGGTGCTCCACGACACCGACGCCAGCGGGGCACCCGCCGTGGCTGCCGGCGTGGCAGCCGCCCTCGCAGGGGCAGGGCTGTCCGCGCTGAAAGCGTCCTCCTCGACCGCGGCCTTCTCCTCCTCCACCACGGCGGCACTCGCTTCATCCCAGCGGGTCACGATGGAGCCGACGGCGGACTCGGCCGCCACCATGCCAACCGACATCCACAGGCCCTCCGCCCCCGGCGGAACAAAAGGATCCGCCTCATTCACAATGTGCAGCCGGCTCAGCAGCTGACACGCCGCGTGCGCCACCGCCTCCCCGTTCGTGTCCGGCACAACGCCGTACAGGTGCGCGCGGTGCACGATCTCCTTCAGCGCTAATATCAACGCGCACGCCTCTGGAGTGGTGAAGACGGCGTCGCTGCCGCCGCGGCGCAGGGCATCCGCGAAATCGCACACATTCACGTAGTGCGCAAGCAGCGTGAAGAGAAAAATGGAGAGGGAAGGGTGTGGGTCGTAGAAGGACATGGGGTAGCGCGGGTGCGTCTCCCAGGTCGGGAGGCGAGGCAGAGCAGCGAGGAGGGGCGCCGAGGCGGCCGCGGCGGGCACGCGACGGCCACGCGATTTTTCCTGCTGCTGCCGCATCGCTGCGGCCAGCTTCTCCTCCCCGCCCTCCCCCCACACGGGACGCGCGCACAGCTTCTGCAGCGCCGGTCCAGGCGGCAGCACCGCCCGCAGGCCCACGCAGCTCTGCCAGTAGAGACTCCACAGGCGACGCAGCAGCTGGGGGGTGCGGACAAGCTTCGCGCACAGTGCCAGCGTCTCCTGCTGGTAACGAGAGTAGTCGGGCTTTGAGAAGGTAAAGAGGGGCCACGCAAAGACGTTGCAGAGAATTTCCAGAGGGCTCTGCTGGGCTGAGGCGGACGTCGGCCACACCGCCGTGGCAGCAGAGGCGGCGCTGGCTGGAGAGAACGGCGAGGCCGCAGCCGCAGCCGCAGTTGCGTTTGCAGATGCATGGCTGCTGTCGTGTTCAGCGTCGTGGCCTGCGTGAGCTTCGCCTTCACCGTCACCTTCACCTCTGCCCACCTCTGCCCCCCTTCCTTCCGCTCCGCTTTCGGCGGATGGTCCGTCGGCAAGCGGTGCGGATGCTTCCGTCGGGGCCTCCTCCGTGGGTTTTTGCAGGACCTGCAGCCGCAGCTGCTCACGAGCTTCGTCCTCGGCGGTCAGCAGCTGCAGAAGCCGCAAGCCGCCCTCCGCGCTGAAGAGGTAGGAAGACAGCAGACGGTATTGGCTGCGAGGGGCGTGTGACGCCGCACCAGCCCCGCCACTACCCTTCATGTCGTTCTTGCTGGTTTCAGTGGCCCCGGTCGATGCCGCGTCCACCAGCGTGGCGTGTTTGCCGGTGTTGTAGGCGTAGTGATCTGCCAGAATACTTTCAATGAAGAAGGGCTCGCGGCAGAGGCGCTCGCTAAGGCAGCTGACGCTCAACAGATAGGCCTTCACAACATCCGCGGCGAATACCGACGTGGCAGTCGCGTAATTGTTGCTGTTTGCAGTCGGTGCTGTTGCTGATGCTGCTCTTTCCACCAAGTGCTGCACATAGGGTAAGAGACGCACCAGCCGGCCTAACAGGCGTGCCCGCAGCGGACCACCCTTCACGCCATTGACCCCTTCACCCCCTGTCAAACGAACATCTAGAGCCGTGCGAGCATAGCACTCCGCAACCAGGGCAGCAATGCACCCTGCAGCTCCCAAAGATGCTGACGTTGTTGACGCTGTCGGTGTAGCTGCTTCCGCCGGCGCAGCCGCAGACGCATCCTCCGCGCTGCTCAGCAAAACGGCGAGGGGGTTTGTGGTGAGCATCTGGTACTCATCCTCACTGAAATCAGCACACAGGCACTGCCAACACGCCTGCGCAAAGGCGGACGAAGACGAAGACGAAACCGCAGGTAAGAGCGACGTTACACCCTCTTCGGCTGCGGTCGCGGTGGTGGACGCTGCAGTAGCAGGCGGTGGGGCCGGAAAAGCATCCAGCAGCGGCTGCAGCGCGAGGGCGTAGGCGGTGCGAATTGCACCGTGCGACCGCGCTGGCTCGTGCGCCGTCAGCTCGAGCGCCATCGTCAGCGCCTGCGCCGCCGGCCAGCGATCGACGTAGCGCGGCGACGTCGGCAGGAAGGAGAAGTAAGTCGCGGTCGACGATACCCTGTCGTCGCTACTCTCCTCGTCGAGGCTGCTGCTGAAGATGGCATTGTGCACCGTAATCGCGTCAACAACAGAGGCGATCAAACCGCGTAAAAGCTCGCCATTCACTAACTTGTTGTTATCAAGATCAATACCACTGATGCTATCACTTGACGCGAATGCCCCCGTAGCCTTGCGTTCTCTCAAAACAACGTGAGGCAGCTGCTGCAGGAGGACGTAGAGAAGCAAAGAAACATCTTTTGAGCTCAGCGCCGTGAGGAGACGCCGCCACCGCGACGACGGCGCACGAGCGTTCTGCGGCGACGACGATGACGACGCGCACCGGTGCAGTGCGGTGCACAGCACGTCGCCATAATGCTGCAACACACCTTGCTGATAAACCCGCACGTCCGACATTGACTTGAAGGACGAGCCATCTTTCGTTCCTGACTTGCGGCCCTCTGCCTCTTCCTCCTCCTCGTTTTCCGTGCTGGTAGCGGTGGCTAGGACTCCGTGAAGGGGGATGCGCGAAGGGTGGGTGACGGCGTACGACATGGACCAGCAGGCAGCGTGCAGGCGTGATGTCAACTGCGCCTCTGCCACCGCCTCTGCACTCTCGTTTGACAGCGAGAGAAGACGCGCCACGTCATCGGGCAGGCGATTCACGTTGTCCAGCGCCCGGCGCATCATCGCGAGGCCAGAGAGCCATTGACGCCCCACACGCTGCACGCGCTGTGCCGCGCGGGTGCGCCGCGTCTCCTCCTCGCGTCGAAGCCGCTGCCGCCGCGCGTCCTCGATGATGCTGTTGCCCGTCTTGTGATGATCGCGCGCAAATGTGACATTTCGCATGCGGCTCGAGCCGTTAAAGATGAATTGGCTCATGATCTGCTGCTGCCGGTGGCGCCGAGTAGACCTCCGATTAAGGGTGGTGCCAAACGGCAGATTCCTGACTACCCTTTCGAAAAAGGAGGAAACAAAGGCTGATCTATGCAATACAATGTGAAATAGCGAAAACAAGAATATGTGTAAATGAGAGCGGAGTTGATGTGTATAGAGTGCAACAGTGATGTTGCAAGTGAAACTGTGATGTCCAGAAAAAAAAAAAGCACAGGGAAACTCAAACCTATTTAAAGTGCACACCATCAATGAATTATTAAAAACAAAAAAGACGGCAAGAAGAAGGTGGTTGAAGCAAGGCAACTTTACTTGAGTAGGCTGCGCCATTATTCACTCTCACATTCGCGAAGGTCAAAAGATACATTAAGCATTAAACTCACTGAGATGGACACAAGGCGCGAAAGATAAATCTAACAACGTTGCTTCTGAGTGCCTTCAACGTTGTGCATCAATCTAAAATTCAATATGCAAGGAAAAAAAAAGGACTGCCAATAGAAAGTCAGACACAACAAATTCTTTTTTTTTTCTGTTATTACTTTTGTTGAAAAGGAAAGTGAGTCTTGATAATCCAAAAGCTACAAGAGGAAACAATCGATAACACAGAAATCGAAAGACTAGAAAAGAAATCACAGAAGCTGAGAGGCCACTATACAAAACACCAAAAAAAACCTCTCTAAAGTGCTGTACATATCACAAATAAAAGCGTCACAAACATCTAAAGGTTAAGCATTAACAAAGCACGCATGCGGGCACTTACACACGCACGGAGGCACAACTCCACATAGTACGAAAGATTGTTGTTGCATTGCGTGACCTGCGACGGTAATGAAGAAAGAATTATCACCATACAGCATCTGCTTGCTTGCAAAAAAAAAAGGAACAGAAGGCGAAACAAAAATGTAATCGGACGACGATGGTCAAAAGAACGAACGAGGTATTCGCGACAACAATGCACGTGAGCGTGCGCGGTGCAGTATCTAGAGCAGCTTTGCACTCTACAATTGAAATTACAAAAACTGCGGAAAATGCCACTGTGAGCTCATGATTGCCCAAAAGAAAGAGAGCAAAAGAGAGAAGAAGAAAGAAGTGTGTGTTTTCAGTTTCGTGTGCATGTGTGCATGTGCGCGGATGCGGATGGAGCAGACGGATGGAAAACGGAAAGAGAAAACAATGGTCTCTATTTCTTTTTCTCGGTGTGACCAAACGGGAGAAAGAGGTGGCCAGTGCGGCGAAAGAAGTCAAGTTACAAGGCATCGAGCATACGGAATTTAACTAAAGCAGCGCAACTCGTGTTTCTTACATCACTGATGTTGCTAGTTTCCCTCTCTTCTACTAGGAAGAATTTTGCGGGACGCGGAGGGCCGAGAGGGCAATGTCGTCAATCCACAAGCAGTACTGCCGCAGCCCCTGCTGCTCCCCGTACAGCTCGTAGAAACACTCCCGCGCGCGGTGCAGGTCACCACGTTGCAAAGTTGCGGAGTGCCGCTCGTAGTGCTCGATGACCTCCAGCAGCTGTCGGCGGCGGAGCGGTGGCAGTGCGGGCGTGGCAGCGGCAGCAGCGCTGCTTCCACCCCGGCCGCTGCCAGGAGACGCCGCTCGCGCCGTCCCGCGCGGCGACGAGTACGTGCGCAGCTGCGGTGGCACCTCAATGGTCGGGTTGACGGACGACGACACCGCCCGCGAGGTGCGAGACGCGCGGGAGCCACGCGACGCACGCGACGCACGCGAGGAGCGCGCCGTCACCGGCACCTCCGCCGCGGCCTCCGCCTCCTCTTCCTCCACCAACAAATCCTCCTCGTGCTGCTGTTGCTGCTCCTGGAGCTCTGCGACGACGTCCGCCGGGGGCGGGACGACCAGCACCGCGTGCGACGGGTCACGCAACGGCGACGAGCCGCGCTTCGGCGACATGAGGCGGCCGTACGGGGACTGCAGGTCGTTCGGGCTGCTGGTCGGGACGTCGAGGCGCACGACGGTGTCCGGGTGCAGGGCACGGGCATGCTGCTGGCTCCGCGACGAGGTCAGCGACCGCGCGCTGCTGACGGAGGGGCGGAGTGGATTGTGCAAACTGCTCGCGCGTGTCCAGCTGGGCTGGCTCTCCGGCACCGGCGAGGCCCGTGTCGCGCTCTCGCCGTGGTGGCCGGGGCGGATCGCATGGCTGCCGCGCTGCACCGCCCCCGCGTTGCCGCCACTCAGCTGCGGCACGTGGGGGTGGCGGTCCACCACCGCAGCGTCGGTGTCGCCCGTGTGGTGCGCCGCCGGTGGGGCGGGTGCGTTTGAGCCTGCACGTCCCTCCGCCACCAGCGCCGGCCGCTCCCCGCGCGGGGTGGCCTGCGGTGAGTCGCGGCGAGACGCCACACTGCCCTGGCTGCGTGCCCGGCTGCCGCGGTGGCTGCCGGACTGCGGCAGAGAGCCGGCGCGGGTGCGGTGCGTCCGCACGCCGTCCTGCCGCCCGCCCTCGCGCAAGAGCCGCTCCACCCGCTTGCGCATCTGCGCCGCCTCGGAGGTGAGGTCGACCAGCGTCTGCTCGTAGCAGCTGCAGTACTCGTCCCACGCGTTGAGATCGCCGTGGCCGCCGGCCCTGGTGGGCGGTACGGACTGACGCGTCTGGAGCAGCAGCGAGCGGGCGTCCTCGAGCTGCTGCAGGTGCGCCTTGAGCCCCGTCGCGACACGCTCGAGGAAGGCGCGGTCCTGCGTGCGGAGGGCGGCGGGCAGGCCGCCGGTGCGCAGTGGCTTGTCACGGTAAATCTCCGCCACCGCCACGCGCTGCTCCCACGTCCCCAACGTGGCGGCGTGGTCCGCCATGACGGTGGCCACGTAGCGCTTTACGTCTTCTTGCGTGGTGGCCGTGGCCACAGCGGGGGCCACGGCAGGGGCGGCGGCGGCAGGGCGGTCTGGCGAGGCGGACACCGTCGTGTTGACCGGCGGTGCAGCGGCGTCGGCGTCGTCGCGGTGCAGCACCGCCACCGCCGCGGAGTGGCGACGGCCGTGCGCAGAGGCGCGGAAGAGGTAGCCGCCCAAGGCGTGCTGCGAGTCCTTGTTGTTGTTGCCGCTGCTATCCTCCGTAGACTCCGCCTGCGTGCCATCCAAGTTTGCCGCGTTGTCACCTGGCGCAGCGAGGTGCAAAGAGTAGGGGTGCTTGATAGAGTCACGGCGGCGCAGCGGGACGCCACCGGGCGTGGCGATCACCGCGCCAGGGCCCATGCCACTTGCGCGGCGCGTCGTGACCGTCGACGGGCGAGCGCTCGTATCGTTGCTGTAGCCGTTGCTGAAGCTGTGGCGGGGGCTGCCGGTGGTGCTGCGACGCGGCGGGGCCTGCGTGTAGGACGGCGCACCGTCCTCGGTATCGCCGCTGTGCGGTGGCGCGTCGTTGTGGTACGCGGCGTAGTCGGGCGACGACGACGACGTCTCGCGAACGCCAGAGAGGTCGATGTAGGGGTTTTGACGCTCCATTAGTGCGGCTTACAATGCGCGATAATGCGTCACTAACTCCTCTCACACCCCAACAACTACGTTCTCCCGCTTTCTTCTTTTTTTTTCTTCTTGAGTGCTCGTTAAAATTGACCTGAGCACTTTGCTGGAGAAGGTGGGATCGAGCACACGAGCAGGGACACAACAAAGAAGAAATCGGTTACTATGAGAGGAAAACAAGAAAGACAAAATCGAGCTCAGATTCGCGAAAGAAAAGAAATTGAACTCTGTTAAAATAATGATACTATGTATGTACAGCGCGAAATGCAAACAATCTAACGAAAGAAGGGAAAAAAGGTATCGCACTCTTCTTCTATTTGCAAAGAGATTATAGGTCGGAAATGCGAGTCAACAGCTGTTAAGCAAACGCGTTCTAGGCTTTTGCACGGGCTTAACTCGCTTGGCGGACAACGACAAAGAGTTGTGAAGGTGAAATGTGTTCTCAACTTGAGGGAGAAGCGAGCTTTGCAAGCGCAAAATTAGAGTTATGATGCAAAAAAAAAAAACGGGGAAAAGAGGTTTAGAAATGAGCATTTTGAAATACCACAGACACCACGAAGTGGGCATGATGCTAGGTGTAAACGAGTGATTTGTTTTGTATAAAAATGCTTTGATGACGCGCACCTGGCCGGGAAAAAAGAAAAAACGCTCGCCATTTTCCAGGTTTGCTGGTTGAAGACGCACCTTTTCGGGAAAAAAAAAACGCATGCAAGCTTTTTTCTTTTCCACTATTTACATTACTAGTTGAGCAACACCTTAAACTACCACTGTTCACTGGCATGTAGGTTGTTGGTGTGCATTGCCGCAACTTGCAAGTACAGCTCCGTGCCGCATTGCATTATCAAGACTTGCCCAACCTCCGAGATCATTTTTATTCTTAACTTGATCCACTTTGAAGATCATTCTCATTTGTGAGTGATAGAGCGAATATCTGACAAAGAAAAGAGACGACAAGGGGGAATAAAAGAAAGTATTCAACAACGAATCATGCAGTACAGATGCGCCAAAAAAGGAAAAGGAGCAAAAAAAAAGGGGGAAGGTAGCGATTTTTGCAGAGGAAGAGAGATAAGAGGGTCCATGATTGTTGTCATCATGATAAACTATTTGCCTCTTTTCGAACGTATGTTGTTGTGTTGCCTTGGTTTCATTGACGTATACAGGTCACGGCACAAAAAGAAAAAGAAAATCAAGGAGAAGAAAAGAGAAGAAAGAAAGGCAACGATAACAACGAGGTAAAAGAAAAACATAAGATAAAAGCGGATTTTTTTTTGTTTTGCGCGCCGATCATCCTGGTTTTGGAGCTTAAAAAAAAAAATTTCACAATAAACAGAAGAGAGAATGTGCGCGTGAGTAGTCAAATTCAGCGTTATCATTAAAGAAAAGACAAGAGGAAATAAATGGGAGAATAAAAAGAGGGTTTCTTGACTGCATTGCTCAGAGCCGCAATGTGATCTTTAAAGAAAGCGCGGTTTCATTGATCTTACTCCATGAATAAACACGCATGACTACATAGGCAAACTGAAAAAAAAAAAAAATCGGCCTTTAGCAGTCTATCATTCAGGTTCCGTTTAGACCGTTAGTCCGCGTGCATTGGTCTAAACACTGCCGCGCACCTCTTTAATCGTCTCCTCGTCGGTGGTGAGCTTTTGGATGCTGTGATTGATCACGTACGTGGCGGCGCGGGCACCCATGCGGCAGCAGTACTCGAGGTGGTTCGGGTTTGTCACAAAGGCCGCCAGGAAGCCACCGGCGAAGGCGTCGCCAGCTCCAGTTGTCTTCAGCTTGTCCTTGCTCGGTGCCTTCGGCGCCACAACCACCTCCCCGACCAGTCCTTCGCTGGTCGCGTAGACGATCGGCTCCAGCCCGCGGGTCATGATGACGCGGCGCACCGTGTGCTTGTCGTACATCATCTCCGTCGCAATCTTCTCTGCCAGCTCCGTGTCGCTCATGTCCGATGGCACCCACTGCAGCATCATCGCCAAGTCAGCCATCTCCTCGCGGTTGCCAATGACGATATCCACCTTCTCCAAGACGTCCACAAGGTCCTCGCCGAACTCCTCCAGCACCTTCCGGTTCGACAGTCCCATGGCGGTCACCTGCTTCGCCCCGCTCGGCAGCGTGCGGGTGCGGGTGCCCGCCATCGTGCGCAGCGTCTGCTGCACCCGGCACACGTTGGCGTAGGCGGTGGTGTACACGACGTTGGCCACCGCACGCCCGCGCTCCACGGCGGCCGAGGCGAGAAAGTCGTCGCTGAGCGCGCTGGCTGACGAGACGTTCGCGATCAACGTGCGATCGTCGCCGACCTTGCAGACGGCACACAGCCCGCTCGGCAGGCTGGTGCTCACCTCGAGCTCCATCGTCACCCCATCCTTCACCGCCTTCTCGCGGATCTGCTCCCCGTACTTGTCCCGACCCACGCAGCCCACGTACATGACGTGGCCACTCGTCTTGTCCAGCACGTGCTGCCACATCCACTGCGCCACGCGAGCCGTGTTGAGGCCCGCACCACCAGGGCTGACGTGCAGAGTGTCGTGGGTCAAGATGCGCTCGAAGAGCTGGCGGTACTGCGGACCGTAGACGTAGGCGCAATTTTTCTCCAGCTCGTACTCTTTTAAGAAGTCCTCATCCACGTCCACCGTGACGTCGAGCAGTGGGTTGCACTGCACGTAGATCGGCACCGCTTCGTCAGAAGACATCCTCGCTGGCAATTGAGGCGGAGAGAGAAGAAAAATAAGAGAGAGATAAAATCAAAAGTTGAAGGTGCTCTTGAATGTGCACTCCAACACTGGAAGACAAAAGGGAGAAAGAAATAGCTCACACCACGGTTTGGTGAGAAGAAAAAAAGGCAACGCCACTTATGTTTGTGCTGCGCTACGCTGCAAGAAAAGAAAAAAACAATGGCGGATAATATTTGAAAAAAGGAATTTTTGAGTATTCGTACAGAAGAAGAAAGTGCACTACGTTTGCCACTGAGGCGAACAGGAAGAAAAAAAAATGAGGCTAGGAGCTCTGATAAAAGCTGTGTTTTCCCTTTGCAGTAAGGTACTTTTGCAAAGATAAAAAGAGTTTGAATGAAAGAGTCAAAGAGAGTGCTTTGTGTGCTTGAATGAATGCAGCCTGCGCCATCACAAATAGCGTGCGCAATGGCGTCATGGCGGATTCCAGATTCGGGAAAAAATAAAAAATTTGAGAAGGAGATGAGGGGAGTGGTGCAGAGAATAGAAAGCTATTGACAAAGAAGTGACGCGTCAACTTTGTCGTCGTGACGCCTTGTCTCAGTTGTTGATAGCCTGCATGCCAAACTTGCTTTCTGACTCACAGGAACTAGCGAGAAAAGCTCAATTTTTTTTTCTTTTTAAGGGGGGGACACACAGTCTGGCTCGAAAGTGCGTCACCCCCACGTTAGATACCTTCCCCTCAGAAAAAAAAAAATTGAACTTTCTCAGCTTCTTTGCAAAGGAGGACACAGCCCAAGTGCTGTCAAAGCTGAATTCAGAAATGCCGAAGCACCAAGAGGCGCTGGAAAGATACCATTGAACGTTGTCTTTGCTTGGGGTGTGCATTTTACTAAAGGTACACTTCAAGGTTAAAAAAGCCCGTATTTAGTGTGTGCATGTGTCGTCACAAGCGTATATAGAAATGGCTGCGCAGATTAACATGTTTTAAACTTAAAGTGTGGAAAACGTTTGGCCTTACAGCGCTGTTCTCCGATGCCGTTGTTGTTGGTGTATGTTTGTTTGTTTTTATTTTTTTTTAAAAAAGAGGTTGATGTGCAAAGGGCGGAGAGGGGGGCATGCGAAAACAAAAATGCACAACTCACTCCATTCTTTGTTTTCCATTCCTCTTTCGCCCCTCCCTTTAGCGCAGTCACACCACACACACACACGCACACACAAGGCCACACTAACCACGCATCTCGTTCTTCTTTCGCCCGTGCGTGCTTAAGGGGTCATCTCCGGCTTCGCCGGGTACGTGCAGCCGTCGTGCTGGATGATGACGCCCGCCGCGTAGTTGCCCAGGTCGCAGCAGCGCTCCACTGGGCAACCGCTCGCGTAGGCGGCGAGGAAGCCACCCACAAAGGCGTCACCGGCGGCGTTCAGGTCGACGATGTCGTCCTGCGCGATCGGCTTCACCTCCGTCTGCCCGTGCACGCCGCTGCGGGTGTAGTAGACCGTCGGGGCGCTGCCGTGGGTCAGCACGACGAGACGGTCGTGCGTGCCGTTGTACGGCAGCTCCGTCGCCGCCCGCCGCGCGATCTCGGTCGTGTCGGTGTAGTCCCACTTCATGAGCGACGCCAGCGCCTTGGCCTCGTCGTCGTTGCCGAAAATGACGTCCACGTAGGGGATGACCTTGAGGAACTGCTCCGAGAAGAACTGGAGGAGGAACGGGGCGGAGAGGTTCATCATGAACTGCCCATTCGCCGCGCGGGCCGCCTCGGCCACCTGGAGCACGTAGTTCACGTCAATGGTCAGGGTGAAGCCGGTGAGGTAGAAGAGCTTGCACCGCTTCAGCGTCTCCACGACGTCGGCGCTGTGCATGTGCTCGGACGAGAGCAAGTTCGCGGCGGACAGGTTCGCGACGAGCGAGCGATCCTTGCCGGAGATGCAGACGGCGCACGAGCCAGTCGGGGCCTTGGTCGTCACCTCGAGGTGCATGTGCACCCCATCCTTCTCCGCGGCCGACTTGAGAATCGCACCGTAGTTGTCCTCCGCGATGCAGCCGACGTAGTTCGTGAACTCGCCGTGCGCCTTCTGCGCGATCCACTGCGCCACGCGGGCCGTGTTTAGGCCGGAGCCGCCAGGCACGTGCGTCACGTTCGGCAGCTTCTCGAGGTCCTCGAAGATGGTCTTCTGGTGCTCGCCCAGCAGCGACGCGGACGCCTTCTGCACCTGGTACTTCACCAGGAACTCATCATCGACGGGGGCCGACACATCCAGCAGGGGGTTGCATTGAATGTAGAGTTGCGGAAGAGCCGTCATCTTGATTCTTTGTATACGGGGGTGGTTTTTAGGGTTTTTTTAATATTTTGCGATTTTTTGGGGAAAGCACCAATGCGTGACAGAACTACTACAGTAACGATGTATGCGTGTCTGAGCAAGGGATGAGAAAGGTAAGTCGGGTAATGAATAAAGACGAAAAAAACTTGCGGGTTGACAACACAAGAGTAGTTGAACACAAAGGAAAAAAAAGATGAAAAAGAGAGAAGGGAGGAGAAATTTCGAGGAAGTAGTCAGAGCAGAAAAATGAAAAAAAAAAATTTTGTACAAGAAGAGGCATGTAGCATTGTCAACGACAGCACGCGCGCCGCAGCAAGACGCGCAATGCCTCCCAATCGTCCTCGCGTCTTCTTTTATGTTCCACTCGACAAAAACACAATCACATACACACGCGCACATGCGAAAGAAGGAGCAGCAAAGACGCACGAAAAGGAGCAACGAAGCGCTGGTGCTGTCTGGCGACGTACTTCTTTGAACAGGAAGAAAAGGAAGAATGGAAGTCGCTCCCTCACCTGAAACATGACAGCAGTGGGGGAGAAACACGAGAGCGTCAAAAAGACTTCGCAACTCCATTCACTTTCGCTGTGATTCTTGAGAAGGGAGAGAGGCAAAGGCGACTGTTAAGAAGACGAGAGACCCTTAGTCAACTTCTTTTGCGCGTGCAAAAGTCCAATTCCTATCTCACCCTTTGGCGAAGTACTGCGTTGCCTAGATTGAGACGAATGATTGTATCTGCAGCATTTGTGTTGCCTCTTTTCTAATCATACCTAACGTATTACGCATACATTACAGAAGAACTTTTTCATTTATAAAAACTGTCTTTCCACCTTCCGGCTTGGTGCATTTTGTCTGCCGCGACTTACAACGAAGAAAAGAAGCAGAACAATTCGCGGGACGTGAGGGCAAACAAAAAATGTCCGTCTGCCCAAAAAGTAAACAATTTGAGAACGCACACGTCAGCAAGGTGTTAGGTTTTGAAAAAGAAAAGAACAGAGAAACGTGTTGTGTTCGTGCACACGCGCTGCATGCATGTGCAAGCATGACGCTTTCAGGGCGGTAATTCTAACAAAGAAAAAGAAGCTGGGAAGAAGAGAAAAAACAGAAAGGCGCGAAACTAAAAACAAAAAATTGGGAGGGGGGAAGCGACAGGGTGAGAGAAGGAGAGAGTACACACGCGTACATGCGCAGAGAAGTCTCTTCACGCTGACTACACTCCGCCCCTCACGTTCTGTCGCTTTCCTTCTGGCCAACTGCTCTTCTCACTTCGCTTACATTAACGTTACAGTTTCAGTCTTTTTTTTTTTTTTAAGTGAATCAGAGTTCGAAACCTACAGCATGCAAAACGCCGGTAAAAAAGAGATGAAAGAAAAGTCTCAAATGATTCTCAGAAGTATTCTTTTCCCAAAGAGATGACTTGATGGCGAGGAAACAGAAACAAAAAAAAAGTTTTGTTTGACGAGATGTGGCGTGTCCGTGAAGCAAAACGCATACCGTTAGTACTGCGCGTCTTTTGAGAGCACATAAACGTACCACGATACAGCAGCCCCCGCCGTGCACGCCGCTACGTAATCAAGTAAAATTAAAATTTTTTGTCCGTACCAACTGTGAGAAAAAAATGCAAGGAGAAAAAAGAAAAGTTCACTCTTCATCGATTTTAAAACGTCGTTTTTTGCCTGGCCGCTCGCTCATGATCCATTTATCCTATTATTAGTAAGAAAACAAAAAGAGAAAACAGAATTGAAACACAAGTGACGAAAGAGAGTGCGAAAGCATGCAAGCGTTTGCTGCTCAAACGTATGGAGAAAAGGAAAAGGAAGGGTGTGGTACCCTAGAGAAAGAGAGAGAGTACGAAGACGAAGCAAAGGCAGCTGGAAGCTCACCACACAGAAAAATGTTTGTTCTTCTGCGTGTGTTCGTGTGAGTAAATTGCAGCCGCATCTCGAAAGCCACGAGTGTGCTTTTCCTTCTAGTGTGGTCGTTCGCACAGCTCTCCTCTCCATATTTCTCACAATCTGAATGAGCAACTCACCTTTTGCTGCTCGATTGGGTAGCTTGCACTTTTCGGATGAAAACAACTGTCGTCGTCCCTTCTTCGCAGAGCGTGCTTGTGTGCGCTGGAATTCGTGCTATTGTCTCCGCGCGCGTGACGGGTGTGACGCGCGCCATCAAATGAAAAGTGCATTCCATCACGTTTTATGCACTCACGCAAAGAGACACACACATACCTGCACGCTCTTGTCACACGTCCCTCAAAAAGCCTGCTTAGTTGGACGACTCCTGCGCCGAGGAAGCCGCGTCGGAGGCGGTCTTCTCCTTAGCGTCCGCCAGCGTGTTGCGCGGCTTCTCCACGATCTCCTTCTCGAGGAAGATGAAGAGGATCAGGCCAACCGCCTGAATGGCGAAGGACGTCACCGTCAGCGCGTAGCCGGCACCGTAGCGGGTATTGCGGTGCGTAAGGAAGGTCAGGTTGCAGAAGGAGGTGTAGTAGAAGGCAGTCACCACGGCAAACGGCACCGTCGTCGAGCCCAGCGTGAAGGCGGCGAGCAGCGTCACTATGGTCTTGATGTTCGAGCCGCAGATCTTGTACCACGACGCGCCAAAGACGAACAGGAGGAAGAAGAGGGCGACAACGCTGAACGCCTCAGCGGCCTCGAAGCGGGAGCGCATGTCCGGGCACTGGGCGATCGCCGGATCGTCGACGCGCAGCGTGTAGTTCGCGTTCCAGCAGTTGTTGCGCAGACCCCACAGCGTGTAGCACGGGCGGGTGAAGATGACGCCCGGGTACGCGTCGTACGTCTCGTTGTACTCACGCAGCATCAGCTGGCCCAGCGGGGTACCGCAGGCGAGGAAGGTCACCGCCAGGAAGGAGGTGACACACAGGATGCACGCGCCGATGTGGGACGCGTAGTCCTGCTGGTAGAAGGACTTCTTCTTGGCCATGGTGAAGGCGGGTGTTGTTGTTTTGCGAAAAAATAAGGGGGTGTGGGGTACGAAGGGGAGACTGGAAGCCGATACAAAGAAATGAAACTTGTATCGATCTTCTAAAACAACCTTTCGAGGTGCTACTGCGCGTGAGAAGAAAAATAAACTTGGTTGTAATTAGTAAAGCGACGGATATACAAGTGTGTACCTACCGTAGCTCTTTCGTTACAACTAAAAGTTGAGAGAAAGATTTCTTCTTTGCTTCACTGGAAGATGTATGCGTGGAGAAGAGTGAGAGGTAACTCTTCGTTCTCTTTCTGTGTGCTACAAAAAAAAATGTTAACTGAGCAGGTAGATAAATATATTTGGGACAACGATAATGGCGACGCGGAGAGAAAGCGCGTGAGTGAGTGAGTAAGTGAACGAATGAAGCGCAACAATCATCACAAAATGAAGTTGTTGTTAGAGAGTAGATAATAATTATTGGAAGAAAAAAAAGGGATAGTGAAGCAGTGTATGGAGAAGCAAAAAGAGAAGGAGATGCAAGAGGAAAGGGAAAAGATAAAGTGAGAAAACTCTTTGTCGAGTACGTCTTGCTTCGTCATTGATGATGGCCTGTTTCCTTTAGTTGCAACAGAAAAATTATTGTAAGATACACATCCTCAAGCACGCCCTCATTGGTGGTCAAGTGTGCGCATCCACACCTCACACCTTGATACTCTAATGGGAGTGAAAGGTTTTTAGGAAAAGTGTAGCCACTCAAACTTTTTTTTCTGTATGGAACACGCAGAAACAGAGATGAAGCACGGTCAAATAACCTGGAGCGTTTACGTACAATGCTATCGGCGAGGCGCATCGGAATTGCCTGGCTTGCATTCTTCGTCATTCTTGCAACGAGAATACTACCTATTGTTCTTCTTCTCTTTTTTTCTCCTCGTTCTTGCAATGAGCCGGAGGAAAAGGGAAGAAAAGAACAAGTGAAGCTCTTCTTACCGACACCCGGTGCAACCTTCACGAGCGTTTAACGTACTATTGAAAAGCGTTTTATGTTTTCTCTTGTCTCATTTTAAGCCTCTTGTGACGGTTCGAGAATTGCGTGCCTGCTGGTCGCTTTTGTTGTAGAGCTCATGTACGAATTTTTTTTGTTAATAATCTCTTCTTTTCTTGGTCAATATGTAGAAACCTCTTAAGAGAACAGACAGTGGCGCGCTAACACCAACAGCACCCTTGCACCCCCTTTTTTTCTGACAAGCCATAGCAAAAAATAAAAAAGGCCCGTGATCAGTTATAATGAAAGAAATGATCACAAGTACCAATATTTAGCCTCACCAAATGAAAATGAGAGAAGCAGCAGAGAGAGCGAATCGTGTGTACGGGGTGCAAAGAGCTGCGGTGTGCAGCAAAGCGGATATCGAAAAAAAGCGCCACACCTGCAGGGTCGTGCGTGTAAGAAGTAAAGCTCAGGCACATTGACGCAGAAGACCAGATACACATACACAAACAATAAATGTATTTAAAGCCAGGCAAAAACGGAAAAGAAGAAACAATGAAACAAAGGAACGCAATGAAGTACACAAGTCTTTTAGTTTGATTTACAGGAAAAAAAAGAAACGTTTTTGTGTGTGTGTGTGTTAAAGCTATTTAACCTCGACAGTTGTGCTTGCGTATTTAGTGACAAAGAAAAAAAAAAGAAGACTGCTTGAATTCCAGCAACTCTATTGGTTTGCTTGCTCATCCGCCTCACCACCACAAAATTGTACGACGCGCTGCCAGAGACTCGTGCAGGGCTTGACCTAGCAGGGACCAACTTCTATCCAAAAAAAAGAAGCAAAGCTGGAGACTGCAAGCGCAGAGAAAACTTCAAAGCGGCGAGCAAGGAACTTTTGATGGACAGCGCTGTATTTAGCGGCATAGGTGCGAAGCAGACAAGCTTTTAGTGAAAAAATAAAAAGGGGACTTTGCTTTAACCAAATAAAATTGACACAAAACAGCGCATCTGCTCTTGAAATTCAACCTTCTCTTTTTCCTTGTTGCTTTCTCGCACCTTACGCAGAAGTGCATTAAGCATAAGGAGAGAAAGCAAAAGAGAAAGGGGAACAAAGAGGCTAAAACTCTAGCAGTACATGCATCTCACTTTTGAAGGAATGCTCGAGCTCCGCAGAACACCAACAGAGAAAAAAAATGAAATAGGAGATCCTTAGCGCTTTCATTTGCCTGCCTGGCCCGACTGCCTTGTTTCCTCACCCAACGCTGCTGCCAACTCTTGCCTTTTTTTTTTTCCAAAAGCAGCACGTGTATGCAGAAGCGCACACGTTTTTCTACGGCGTGTCGTACTGTTTCTTTGTTTCCGTAGCACTTCTATTCTCTATCTGAACTCATCCCACCACTGCACCGTTTGCTTTCGCAGATGTGAGTGCAGCACGGGAAAGCAAGGAGAACAAAAAGCGAATAAAGTGTAATCTGCTTCTCGAAAGTGGAAACAGCTGAGCACTAAAGAGACTGGCAGCGACGCAAATGAGAAAAGTCAGGTGCAGACAGGCATTTAAAAACGCTCTTCGAGCGTTAACGTCACTCCCTTCAAATTCCAGTTGTTGATGCCTTTGAAGAGAACACCGTTTTGTAACAAAGAAAAATAAGCCAATTGGTTTACACTTGTTCTCAAGATTAGAAAAGAAAGAAAGATAATTTAGCAAAAATCAAAACCTCAAGGTGAAACGTAGGTTTAATTTTTGTCTTGTTTTAAAAAGAAGGGAAAATAAGAGAGAGACCAAGTCAGAAACAAACGTTTTCAGAAAATGCAGAATTTTTGTAGGGTGGAAACAATGTGTTGTTTTTGGTTAAACTTTTGAAAAAAAGAGAAAGTATTATGAATGGATGCCTAAGCGAAGACAGGGAATGGTGAGCCGCCTCGCAGCCCGAGAATGTCAAAAAGGACTCCTCGTCGTAGAACACACACTCGCGCATGTCTGCCGCTTGCAACGGTCATGCAGAGAGTATACGTCCACACCGCAACTGCGTTGGCGGCCTGCGCAGCCAAGCAAACGAGATTGTAGTTGCGAAGAAACAGAAAACAGTACACGACTTTCTTCGCACGCAGAGAAGCTAGAAAAGAAAGGGGAGAAGCTCGAAACACAAGCACCTCCGACACTCTTTAGAGAGCATCGATAGCTCTGATCTCGTTGCCTCTCAGCGACTGTTCGTGTTCCGTTCTGCGCAACGTCGTTGCTTGTGCTGGTACAATTCCCCTCTTGCTCACATCAAAAATTGAGCGTGTAGGAGACTCAGTAATGCTACTCAGCTTCACCAAAACTCGATGGATCACTCATGTCTAAGGCCACCTTTATGCAGCGCCGCAGTGCGGCGTTGGCCATGCACGCCGTCGCCTTACATGGCGCACAGCAGGATGAGGCCGATGATCTGGATGCAGAACGCGGCGATCGTCAGACCGTAGGCAGCACTCGACTTGTAGTTGTCGCGCAGCTGCTTGCCGTACGGGATACCGGCGGTGGTGCCGTCGTTGGTGCTGATGTTCACCTTCGAGCCACCGCAGTAGTTCTGGTACCAGATGCCGGTCATGCACGCCCACGGGATCAGGGTGAACGCGATGTTCAGCACCGACAGCACGTACACGGCGATCTTCGTCTTCACGCCAAGGAAGAACACGCCGCCCAGCACCGTCGCAACGCACGTCATCACCGCAGCGATGATGTAGAACGCCTCGGACACCTTGAACAGGTCCGCGGCCTTCTTGCACGGCATCGACGCCGGCCGGTAGTCGTAGTTGTTCTTGCTGCAGTCGTTCTTCAGGCCCCACACCGTCACGCACGCCAGCTTGCTGCCACCAACCACCGTGCCGTCAGCCGTCGTCTTCAGGCCACGGCCGCGGAACTGCGACACAGGCGCCGACGTCACGATGAACAGGAACACGACGCAGGAGCACAGCACGTTCAGCGCCACGTCCATCTTACCGCGGAGAGTCTCGAATCCCATGATTGCGAAGGGA
>MDUD01002476.1:0-16348 GCA_002216565.1 Crithidia mellificae | reverse complement strand
GTGTGTGTGTGTGTGTGTGTACGTGTACGTGCGTGCGTGTATGTGTGTTTTGCGCGGTCGAAAATCGTGCATTAAGAGCGAGGAGAGAGAAATGGCAGTGAAGGAGAAGCGAAAACAAAAACAATTAAAAATGTCAAAAGAAGACGTTCACAGAGGGAGATAATGGACTCTTCCACCTACAGAAAATCTTTTTTGTTGTTTGTTTGTTTTCGAGAGCGACACTGCTTTCAACTTTCATAATAATAATAATAGCGCAACAAAAATTGTACCTCTTTACAAGTGTCTTGTTTCGGCAACAGAGATGTGAGAGTGCATCGTAAGTTACTTTCTTGCTCTGTCCACCAAGAAATATTGTTTTTTGCTTCGATAAAGTATAGCAGTGTTTGAGTAGCGTTGACTTCAAACCTCAAGTTCTTGCCCGCTAGAAAGCCACCGCAACAGGCGCCTTTGCCTCTCCAGGCATGGGGGTATTCTTGTGTGCCAGGCCGTAGTGGCTTCGCAGGCTGCGGAGCAGCGCCACAACCCCCTCCACGTTTCCCTTCACCAGAGCCTCGTCTAGCAGCGGATAGTCCAATCCCACGCCGGCGGAGCAGCGAAGAAACTCAAGGCAGCGGCGCACGTTGAACAGCTTTGCCGCCTTCTTGGCAGCCGGCTGCACGCAGTCGAGAAAGTCGCAGCGACGGCACTCCAGCAAGCCAATCACGTGGGCCAGCAACACACCGTCGGAGAAGAGGAAGCACGGCTGCGACAGCACGGCGTGCCGAGCATCGAAAGAGCACGTTGGGTGATCGAGGGCGGTGTAGCGGAAGTCAAGCCCGACCAGCCGGCACAGCCACTGCAGCAGTGCCCCACCGCCGTGACTATCGGAAAGGAGCTTCACCGCGGAGGTGCTCGGTGGCGAAGAAGCTGTGGCAGCAGCCGATCTGCGTGAGGCGTCATCACGCTGCGCAGACGAGCTCTCTCGCAGGTCCACCACAGCCGCGCTCAGAGCTGAAGGGTCGGCGTGGGTGGCAGACACGGTGGAGGCCGAGCGCGATGACCGCAGCTCCACTTCAGAGGTCAAGCTGTAACGCCGCGTCACGCCTTTTGCGATGGTAGCAGGGGTGAGACGGCGAAGCGTAGACGCAGATGGCGGCGTGGTGCCTTCGACACTCCCGTCAGCCGCCTGCTTTGACTTCGTCGTGGCGGGCGTGCGGGCCGCAGAGGAGGTGGAGGGGCTGGCGGCGAGGGACGACGCCCCTGAGAAGTTGTCGCCTCCTGTGGTGGTGCCGTCCGCCGAGCCCACCGTCACTGCTTTTTCTGGTTGAAGTGCTGGCATGGTACTCGCTTTGCCCTCCACGATGACCCGAAGATGCAGCAGCAGCGAGACGATGTGAAGGCGGTCCCCGCGCAGCACGGCGGCGGCCGACTCTGTGCTGAAATACGACAGCGACGACGTCAGCGTCGACACGGCGTGGAAGCAGCGGAAGGCAGAGTTTAGGTTTGCCAGACAGCACGCCCGCGTGCGTGGGTTTGCGAAGAAGGTGCCGACAGAGTTGTCCTGGGTGCGCCGGGCCGCGCTTTCGGCCCCGCAGCGACGTGCCAGCACCACCAAGAGCACCCCATTGCATACGTAAGGCCAGATGGACGGCATGAGTAGGCACAACGGGACGTCGGTGCGGGCCACGTACGACTTCCAGCTCGCCATGAAAGGTGCGTTGAGAGGGGAGGGGAGCAGGCACTCGGGGCCAGGTAGGCTGTACAAGACAGGGTCTGGCAGTACGCCGTGGGCGTGCAGAAAGGCGCAGCAGTCCGCCTCCGCCGCCGCCAATCGCGCGGGGGTTGTCGATGCGCGAAAGAGCGGATGCAGGGCAGCGAGGTCCGCCGCGGGCTGCCAGCACATCTGCGGCTTCCACGCTGGCAGCTCCTCCGGCGAGGGCAGGTAGGTCGAGATGAGGTGAACAAAAAGCTCTAGCAGAGCCGTCGGGGCGGAGCGCAAGAAGACATCTTCCGGCACAATTGCCCACGCAGCGGCACCCATGTGCGCTTGGGCCGCTGACGGAGCGCTACGTAGCGCCGTCAGCGCCGCCGCGTAGTTCACCCGGACTTCCTCCAGCGTGCGGGGGCACCGACACGGCACCGCGTCTGCCGTTGCCGTCGGCGCAGGCGACGTTGCAGGGCGTGACGGCGGCGGTGACGACGTCCGCCGCCGGGGCAGCCGCGCCTCTTCCGTGTTCGAGAGCAGCGTCGCCACCAGCTGGCACAGCGCCGTGCCGTTCAGCACCGCGTCCGCAAACGCAGGCGCGACGTCAGCCGTCGACGCATCACGGGGCGCCGTTGCCGCTGTCGTCGCGGCCGTCTGGCAGGAAAGGATGTGCATCCGGTAGAGGAAGTCCCGCACGGCGCGGCGCAGCTCGGCATCGCGGGGGCCGTCTATTCGGCGACGCCACAGCGCAGAGGTGGCGGTGGCGCCGTCGCGACTGTCCTGCGCCAGGGCGGCCTGCCCGCGATCGGCCATCTCGACGTACAGCCGCTGCGCAGCCGGGCTTAGCAGCCGCAGCCGTGACGCCCACCGCGACGGCAGCGCCGTACTGATCAAAGTGTGCGGAGAAGTACCGCTGACTTCAGTCAAACCTTCCGCATTTGAAAGATCAGTGGAGTGGGGAGGCACTGCTGTACTTTTCCCCCTCTGCTGAGCGACAGAAGAGGGCTGCGATGGCAGTGCGGCTTGCGAGGACTCCTGGATTTTTGTCGACGTTTGCGCAGAAGGAGCAGTCGCAGAGGCGGAGCGAGAACTCGCTTCTGCTGAGGTTGAGACGACAGGATCATTGGAGAAGTCTACGCAGGTTGTTGGGGCAGTGGTGAGAGGATGGAAGGAGAATGGCGGGGCTGGATGTGTGGACGATGTCGCTTGCCTTGCAGCGGCTTCGCTTCGTGCAACGCAACGCTGCACTCTGTCCTGCAGGTCCGGCGAGTTTCGCCATTCGTGCAGGTCAACGCGCAGCACTTCCAGCACCGACTGAGCGGTGTCGAAGATACTTGCCATTGCAATTGCTGGTTCTTGTCTAACAAAAAAAAGTTTATATATTTATTTTGCTTTGTGTGTCTAGGCAAGTGAAGTTTGTGTTTTCTATAGATGCAGCAACGGCAACACGGGAAGGGACCCTATAGGAGTGGCGAGAAAAAAGTCAATTCCAAAGCTTCGCGCCACTCAAAACAGGTAAATCACCGTGATTGCCAAAATTAAAAGCGTCTACCGCTTCTATGCGAGTGAGTAAAGTGTTCTATGAAAACGCGTTTCTTTAGCCTCCAATGAGAAATGGAAAACCTGAAAGGCTTAAATTACGCAAAAGCACAGATGTTTGTGGTGCAGTGTTTACAGGTCACGAGAAACGAAGCGCGTACCTTGAGAAAGGCTCAATTAATGAGTCGCGCTGATACAACAACAAAGAAGATTATTAGCACGCCAGCCAGTGCCAGCATCAACGGAAAGATAAGAAGAGAGTTGAGTGGAAAACTGCTCGAATAACGCAGATTAAAGTTTTTATAATGGATTTAACAGTGCACCGTCCTGTTAAACTTTTTGTCTCTCTCACTAAAGCGAGTAGAAAATACCGAGAGAGAGCTTTTAAGAGCTGATCTGTTTTTCTCGTTCATTCAATCAACTGCGCATTATTCTTGTCTTTTTTTTTTATGTTCTCAAGGTAGTAATTATGTAACCTTTGATTGTTCACGTTTGGAACGGCCGTGAGGCCAGACTTAGCGGGTTTTAGACAACAAGACTAGCTCGCAAGCATTTGGGCAAAGCATAGAAAGAAAATATTGGCGCACGAGCAGCGGAGCGGTGTGGTGCACGCGAACGCAACAGGCAGCGCTGCCACCACGCAACGGACATCATACACCGCCTAAGAAATCTTAATCGCTTGCGGTACTCGACCTGGAGGATGACCGCTTCGTCTTCTTCCGCCTCTCCTTCTCTCCCGTCGCCTCATCATCGCTGCTGCTCTCGCTCTCGTCCTCGCTCGAGTGCGAGCACGTACAGACGTTGTCAAAGTTGTAGTCAAAGTGCGACCCGCTCTCCTCCGAATCGAGGGCAAGTTCGTTAATGTTCAAACGATCGCGTCGCACCAACCCACACTTGGTGCAGTGCAGCGAGGTTTTATCGATGTTCGTCTGCTCCCGCGCGCGTTTGCGATGAATGGCAGCCATCTTCTGTTGCTGCTGGTGCGAGCGCATCGCGTTGGCGTCCATCACGGCCAGCGCCGTGGCGGCAATGCCTTCGTTGTCCTCAGACTTACCTATTTGCCCGTTGAGGTTCTTCACGTTTGCGACGATGCTCATCACCTGGTCGCGAAACTCCTCCTCACCGGCGTTCTTGGCGCGTGCGGCGGCCACGACTTCCCCCGCATAAGACGTCGCCTCCTCGGTCTTGTCCTTGAAGTCATCGAGCTTCGCGAAAGTGTTGGCGAGCAGACGGATGATGCGTTCGTCACGCCCGCTTGGGGAGGCCGTCGCAGTCGTTGAAGATGACATCGTAATGCTCCTATCTGCAAATATTATTACACGGTTAATCTAATAAATGACGTTCTGAAAGTCTTTAGAAGAAAAAATGTAGACTACAAATTGCTTCAAAGTTGCCAAGTCCCACAGGTGCGTCGATGTAAAGTCCTCCAACTCTCGTTTCTTTGTGAAAAGAAGCCGTACTACCTCAATCGGTAAAATTCCTTGGAGTGCGCTGCTTGTGTATCTGAGGCTGAAAACTGAAAAATACAGCACAGAGGAGATAGAGAAGGGAAGCTTGTGAACTCACGTTTACGATAACAATTTTCTTTGCAGCATTTTCGTTACTGTTGTTAATGCGATCTTTTTTTTTTTTTTTGATGGTGCCCTTGGTGAAGTTTGCAATTGTTTACCAATAGGAATCTCTTTTGCAAGCGTTCGTCTTGTCCGTACCGAATTGCGAAACGTTGGCAATGACCACGAAAAAATTAGTCGCCATTTCTTATCTTAATTTGCTTGATTCCATCTAGTGACAGTATTTTTTTTCGCTGCATGTCCTTCTCTTGCACCGTTTTTGTATTCATTTTTCTTTTTGAATTTGAAAGCACATGCGATTCTGCAAGACTCGCAGTGTCGAAAAGCAGCAAACCAGAAACGAAAACTGTCTTGACCAGATGTAAGAAAACAGAAAAGAAAAGAGCCTAATTAGCTGTCTCTTTGTCTTCTTGCTTTCTTTATAGCTGCCTAGCCTTGTCCGCTTTTGTTGAAACACCCGAAGCGTCGCGGTCAAAGAACGTTGCCTCAACGCTGATGCGCCATCCACCACGTCACCCCAATACTCCACGACGCCAGACACACAATCGTCACGGCGAGGGCGTAAAACACAAAGCTGGTCAGCACCAGCGAGCCCTCCACGTGTCCAAAGACCATGTAGAGAAATTGGTCACCCGGGTCGGAGAAGTAGGCCGGGTTCACGACGAGGGCCCCGCGCGGCGGCAGCAGATCCGGCAGCGGCGGGCGAAAAGGATCGTCCCAGATCCCCGCCCGCACCGTCGACGCCGGCGCGACGACTCGCCTCGGCACGTCGTGGTCGCGGTACGGAATGCGGGCAGGCGGCGTCTGCGCGCGGTTGTGCGCCAGTCGGTACGCCGCCTCCAGCTGGCTCGTCTCGCTGCTGCGGATGCGGCTGGGGTCGACGACGCTGCGACAGCGGAAGTTGTCGCGGGCCTCGCAGTAAACGTGCACCGCCGGATCCACCTCGCGCAGCTCCGCAAGGGTTAACGCTGAGGCGTAGACCTCACTCATGGGGTAAAACATGCGTGGCAGGAACTGCCGTGACACCTCGAGTAATATTCTTGCCGCGTGGTAGCGGTGGTGGCGGTAGGCGGCCGTCAGCGGGTGGTGGGCGTAGTCAACGTCTAACGGCACACCGCGAAACGTATAGGCGACCTGCCGCACAATCTCCTGCGCCTCAGCCGTCGTGTCCTCCGGCATACACGTGACGACGTACATCGGGTGCTGGTCAGGTTTGAGTGTGTGTGGGAAGCCGGTCGAGTTCAGCTCTTGGAGGAGTTGACTCACACGCGCGCCATCGACGGCGCGAATGGCCGCATTCAACTCCGTTGTGTCAATGAGCGGCGGCACGTAGCTCTGCAGGGTATAGTAGCACGAGAGCAAGATGGTGATCAGACCCATCAGCGCACCAATGAGAAAGAGGCGCGCCATGGCCTCGATGTTGCGGTCCGGAGGCCGTCGCATTGCTAAGGCACGTGAAAAGGTGCTATTCTGGTGTTGTAATTCAGTTTCAGAATGTTATCAATCTGTAAAGTTGCCGCCACTTTTGGGGGGAAAAGTTCATTTAGTTGTTCTGACGAATTAACGGTGTGCGTGTGATGCAAAATTGGAGAAACGAAAGGGTGGAAAGAGTCATTAACTTTTTCTTCACGTCACTTGTCGTTGGCGCATCTGCGTGAAGACATAGCCGGCGCGCTTACCTTCAACTGCTTGACAATCCAAACGAATCAATTTGCGGCTTGTCCGTAATTCGTCACTTAAATCTGTTTTCCGTTGTTGTGTTTCGTTCCATTTAAACGGTCTTCAAAAAAAACCTTTTTTAAAATTTTTCTTTTCGCGTCATGGCAGTAAACGTAAGAAACGAGGCAAGCTGTGTAGCTTGCATCAGCGAGAAACATTGGAAGAAGAGGAAACATCAGATTTAAAAAAGAAAAACGTCTACAAAATTGGAACAAAAAGAAATTGGCAGTAAGAAAGAAAAAAGGATACGATGCGGGTCGTGCGTTTTTGTTGATTTGTTACACTTAGGTTATACGTTTCGTGAATATATATAATAATGTATTCGATATTCGACCGCAGCATTGCAACGTGGAAAAGGTAAGTACAGGGCATAGAGAAGAAAGATCGTTTAGACTTTTGAAATTACTTTTCCAGGAAAAGAAAAGGGAAAAAGTTTCGGTCAAAGTAAAGAAAATGTACTGGAGATGTGAGGATGGAAAAGGGCTTAAACAACAACGGGAAATAGTGGTTAAAAGGAACGAAAGAGATACAATACAGAACACGAAAAGAAAAGAAAAAGAAAGAGACAAATTGTCTGTGCGTCGTGCATAATGCACCAAAGAACGTAAACCGTGTTGCAGCGAATTTTAAGAGGAGCAGTAAAAGAAAGCAAGTGATGGAAGAAAAACAAGAACAGGAATAACCGTTGGAACACTAACAAAACTTCAGGCAGTGGAATTCTTACACAATAGGTAAGGTAGAAGCGAATGGTGATGAGCAGCGAGGAAACAAGCAGTGGAAATTTTTCGACGGCAGGCATTTGGTGACACGCAAGAGAATAAAAAAGAGCGTTTGGTGCATTCCACGCTACGCAGAAGCCTCCCAATTGTACAGGTGTGGGTGCTTTTCACTGTGCTTCCTCTCTGTTTCATTTCAATTCATCCTCCTTTTTTTCTTTAATCTGACCCATGTGCGTGAGCAGTGGCAGACGTTGGGGTCTCCAGCGGATCGCGCGCCACGACGTTGGAAGGCTCCAACAACTTGTCTACCGCGGCGAAACGGTCGCCGTCGACGTCCGGCATCCCGCTCACGATCTCGCTTGCCAGCCGTGCCACGAGCTCGCAGGTCATGAAGGAGGTGAGGCCCCACACGAGCTCCCCGGGGAAGTCGTCCGACAGCATCGGGTCAAAGCCGTTGTCGTCCGGCATCCTCGCCGCCTTGGCAGAGCGGCACACCGGCGGGCTCACCTCCGACTGCGAGGGACTCGTGAAGAAGCAGGGAAAGTAGCTGGGCCACTTACTGGAGAAGGAGTGGTACTTGATCACACGGGCGTGGTGCCGCGACGCGTCCAGCAGCAGCGAGGACAGGTGCAGGTAGTGCACCGAGTCTACCTCATCCGGGCTGGCGCAGAACGGCTCGGCAGGGGTCGGGGAGACCGCCACGAATGGTGTGACACGTGAGCCGCGCTGATTCGTGCCAATCGGCGTCATCGGACCGACGAACTCGTACGACGACGGCAGCAGCCCCGTCTCCTCCAGCGCCTCGCGCTGCGCCGCTGCCTGCGGCTCCTCGCCGAGGTCCACACGACCGCCCGGGAAGCTCATCTGATTCTTGTGCGAGCCCACCTTATCCGTCCGCTTCGTGAAGGTGATACACATGTCCTGGAACCCGTTCCCCGTGGTCGTCGGGGACAGCAGCAGCAGCACGGCGCTCTCGCGCACCGAGGACAGCTTCATCGGCGACTTCTGCGGCGAGAAGCCAACAGAGGCGCCTGTCTTGTTAATGATGTGGAGGTAGAAGTGGTTGGGGTAGTGCACCGACTCGATGGGTGTGTGCAGCGCACGTCGCAGAAATGGAATCCACTCCTGCGTGGTCTGCGGCAGGCGCGCCGCAATGGCAGCCTTGTTCATCGTCAATAAATTTCTTTTTTCAGTTTAGATCCTTTTGCGTTGGCAACTGGTTTTAAAAAATGGTGGGAAGAGAAAAGGGTGTAAATAGGGTTCGTTTTCTATAACGTCGCAATGAGTATTTGGGTGTGAGTGATATGTGTGTGGTGTATGTATTTGTCAGAGAGCGTTGCGGCTTTGGGGCATGCGTCGTGCCAATTCTATTTGTTTCAGAGCTGTAGACGCAGACGTGATTAAAGTGTCGCAGAGTAGGGAGGGGGTAAAACGGGAGAGAGGAGTTCAAGATAATGGGAGCAATTACATTTTACGTCAACAGTTAGCTAAAAAGAGACGAGAGAGCTATGCTGACTACTTTCGGCTTTATTGACAACGCAAAAACTCTGCCGACATACACGCATCACTTTCAACAGACGTGCATTTCAAAACATCATCGGGGCACCAATGTTCGTGCAATTCCATCTAAGCATAGGCACTTTGAACAGATAAAAAAAAAAATTTGAACCGCAAGACTACACCTTGATTACATTTACTAAGACTTTCCTTTTAAATTTGCACCGCAAAATAAGCAGCGTGGAGAAGCAACGTAAACCTCATCTGAAATAAAAAAAAGTTAACGAGATGACACAACCCGGTCTTGTTTCCCATTCAATGGATTCATAAACCTCCACACCAAAGCCGGAAAAGAAAAAACGACAAGAAGCTGGTAAGTGGAATTCGAGAAAGCATTCTACCCTAGCTCTGCGCATCTGTTCCTTCTTACTCGCCACCAAACTTCACGCCCTGGTAGGGCTGAGTATCGCTGCCATCGAGGTTGAACAGCGTCACCTTAAAGGGCCGCATCGCCGAGACCGGCCGGTGATCCAGTGCGTGCAGGTAGGTGCGAATTGCCTGCTCCTCCGACAACCGGCCGACGTCCGCGACGGGCACCGGTGCGCTGGAGAGACGTGCGAGGTAGGTGGGATTTGGCTGCTCGTAGCTGAGGGCCGTGCCACCAGCCAGTTCATCAAACGTCATTACGGTGCCCTTCGTGGAGAGGAGGGCGGTGGTCTGCACGGCACCGTTGTCTAAGATGAAGCGCAGTAACACTTCTTCCATCGCTTTCAGCCCACCCTGCGTGGCGCAGACAAGCACCGAGTAGTTGCTCGGACCGTCGTCGGACACCACCACGGCGTGATTTGGGTGGCGGGCGACGAGGGCTTGCAGCATCGTGTGCGCCGCCTCGGGGGCAAGCCGCTTGTTGATGGCCGGGTTGTAGAAGATGTCGCTGTGTGTGGTGTAGAAGCGCAGGAGTGGGTTCGTGTCTACTACTTCGCTAGAGCTGCTCCCACGTGTGCGTTGGGCGTGGTAGACGGCATGATCGAGAAGAAGGTTGGCCCAGAGCATGCACTGCCGGTCGAGGGTGGCGGGGGCGTGCTGCTCGGTGAAGAAGGGCGGAAGCCCGAAGAAGCTCCAATGCTCTGAAGTCATTCTACTATACAAGAAAACCAGAAAAAAATATAAAAAGAAAAATTTTCTGTTGTGTGTAACAAACAAAAGTTGAGAATTTTACGTGATTGAAAGAAGGAGAAAGACGAAGATGGCGCAGAGAGTTTGAGTCAACGATTGAGGGGGCGTGCGGTACGCGGTGGCAAAATGAAAACATCTATAAATAAAGCGATGGAGGAAGCGAAGCACGTTCGGATGCAGAAAACCTGCTTTCTCTCGCCGGAGCAAAGGGAGAAATTCCACAACAGCGCCTGTGCAAGTGGTTGACTCATATTATTCCTTTTCCTTGACTGGATGGCGCCTTAAGCGTTAATCGTTGAACAGACAAAAAGCTAGCATTGACACGAAGCGTATACGCGCATTGCTCATCTCATAAATTGCGCTTGCAGAATGCATGCACACCTTGTTTTCTGTTATCAAAACATATTCATTTAACACTGCCTGCAATATTGCATTAATATAGAGGGTTTTTTTCTTTGGTTGCTTTCAAATACAAATTCGAAGAATAGATTGATAAATAGCGCAAAGAGTAGTAGAGGCACAGACGAAAGGACGCAGAGACGCAAAGCGGAGCACACCCGAAAACCAAAAAAAAAAAGGCCGCGCACTCAACAGCAAAGGAAAAAAAGTGCATGGGGAAATTTATAAATGGTCTTTTGGCTTAAGATAAAGTAGAGCAGTCCGGTGACAGAGACGCAAATTCATCGAAAAACCAAACTCTTCAACGTATCTTTCCTGCCACAACATGCACCTGCACACACACGTTGCTGCCCCCATCGGTGTTGCCGTTGTGTTGCTTTTTTTTTCCTTTCTGCACCCGCGAACCGTTTTTCTGTCTCACCCCCACGTCAACAAATGTCATAGCACGCAGCACTGGCGATGTTGAACAATTCAAGCAGCTCGGCAGCCGCATAGAGGGCACAATAACTCTCCTTCTGTAAAAGGAAAAAAAAGGTGTAGAAGTCAATCAGCAAGCGGTCCTTCCGCTTAAAGCAACCACTTTACCGCCGTGTGCCGTGTATGTAGTGCAAGGTAGTTTCGTCATGTTCTCTTCTCTTTCTGATCCTCAATGCCAACACCGCACTCTACGTGCAAACAAGCTCACACATACAGACGTACATGCACCGATGCAGCAAACGCTTTTTTTTTTTTCCGCTCGTTAGTGCACACTGGGGATCAGCTCCACGCCGGCCTTCGTAACGCCCTTCACGAAGAAGTGTGCGTTGCTGATGATCACACGCCGCTTCACCTCATCACAGCACTTTTGCATGAGCTCGAGCCCCTCCTGCTGCGTGAGGTCGGGGCGCCAGAGGCGGTCGAGCAGCGCGGTGACGAACGACGCACCGTAGCCGTGGCAGCCGTACGGGACAGCCTGCAGGGTGCCGAGGTAGTCCATGTAGTACAGCTGCGGCCCGGTGCTGCCGTCATCGTCCTCCGAGGCGGGCACGTCGTACCCGGCAAACAGGCAGTTTACCTGATAGGCCCCTTCGCGAGACCGAATGGCGCCAGCGAGGGCGTTGCGCATGAAGTTCGCGGTGGAGTAACAGTTGCTGTGGCGGCCGTGCTGGCGCATGCGGTTGAGGGCGAGGTTGCACTTGATGTACTCGGTGAAGTTCACACGAGGACCGTTCTCGCCGATGCAGGCCACCAGCTGGTGGTCGTCTAACTGCGTGATCTTGTCCTCTTCATCGGTGATCTTGATGTAGTAGAAGGCGTTGAGGCCGGCCGCGGCAACGAGCACGAAGTCGTTGCAGCGAAACGCGATAGCCGTCTCCGCCATGATGAATCACACGCTTTGAATGTTGTTGTTCTTACTTTCTTGAAAACGAATGTATCGAACCTCCGTTTGTGGAAACGGGGCAGAAAAGCACTCTTGGCGAGCGAGGACCAAAGGTGTTGCGGGGGAAAAGAAAGGAGACACACACACAATGCGCGAAGGCAAGAGCGGAAAGAGCAGCAACACAGCTAAATAGAAATAGAGAGTGTCTGATGGTGCGGAACACGCACACAAACAACACGAAAAAAAAAAAAAGAAACGGTGAAAAGTGTATAAGAGGAAAATGACTTATGTTTTTGCTGCTTTGCTGCAAATGTATACGGTAGAAACACGACGTGCAAACAAGATTCTGATTCTATCAATGCTGCCACGTTGGCCAAATACGAGAATTTTGTAAAAAGCAAAAGGGTTAAGAGAGATGCGCAAGAAGAGAAATTGAAAAGCAAGGAGAGATCAAAATGTGGGGAGCTGAAAGCAAAAACTCCATTAATTTCTGGAAGCCATCCGAGGAAGATGTGAAGAGTAGCGCGTTGATTGCAGCGCGGTCTTCTTCGGTCTCCAACATCAACTCAGACGTCTGCGCTTTAACAGCAGATACGCCGTCTTTTTTTTATTTTGTGTGTGTGTTTCTCAATTAGTTACATTAAAACTTGACGGCAACAGAGACAGCAACAGAAAAAGGAAATAGAGAGAACAAATTCTCAAATAAGAATACCGAGTGAAAATTCAATTGAGTAAGAAGGTGGAAAATAAAGAAAAAAAGAGGAAAAAACAAGAATATGTTGAATAAAAAAGATCTACGGTTCTTACTGCGGAGAGACCATGCGGAGCAAATCGCGAACACCGGCCGTCTGCGGTCCATCATAAAACTCAGCCACCTCCAGCGGCGTGCGCATCTCCCCTGCCACCTCCGCACGCACCGACAGGTCTGCGTGGTGCCGGTCGATGAAGTGTTCGAGACTCGGCAGAAAAGCATCGTGAGAGGCAAGAAGGTGCGCTGCGGTCTCCCCCGACGTCGTGCGCTGATTCACTTCTGCTCCGGCCTCCACAACGGCGTCTGCCACGCAGTGCGTCGGGTCCTGCAGGTTGAGGCACGCCACGTGCAGCGGCGCCAGTCCGGCGGCGTTGTACAGATCGCACGGTGCACCACACCGCAACAGGCACCGCACCACCGGCAGCGATGGCGGCTCGGAGGCACAGGCGAGGTGGAGCAGCGTGTTGCCCGCCGCCTCTGTGCACTGCACAAGTTCAGGGCAGCGGCGCAGCAGTGCGGCGAGGGCCGCGGCGTGACCTGCGCGCACCGCCGCCACCGCGTCTGGCCAACACGCATGCAGCGACGCGAGGAGCGGAGCGGGAGAATTCTGCGGGGACGACGTCGCGATGACGGCGCCGCCCACTTCAGTATCCTCGCCTTCTTCTCCGTCTACGGCTGGTGTGAGGGAGGGGGGATGCGGCACCATGCCCGTGCGGCGCGTCGCGTGCAGGCTGTTCACGCCCTGCCCCGCTCGTCGAGGTGGTGGGGTGAAGGGACGTGGGGTGTTGCCGTCTGTGCTGTTGCTGCCACTGACTCCTCTGCCACCACGGCGTCGACGAGTGAGGGTCTTGAGTGCGTGTTGGTGACTCTGAAGGAGCTCCGACCAGTACGCCTCCTGCGCCGCCGCAGCCTCGTCCTCCACGGCCAGCGCCTGCCGCTGCGTGGCGAAGACGGCCAGTCGATCCTGCCGGCGCTGCAGCGCAACGCGCTTCTCTTGCAGCTCGGTCTGTCGCTGCCGTGTCCGTTGCAGATGATCCTCAAAGGCCGTCTTCTGCTCCTGCATCTCCGCCTCCAGCTCGCGGTACGCTTGGTTCGCGCTTTCAATCCGGCACCTGACGGTCTCCTCGCGGGCTGCCAAGTCGCTAAGTCGCGCATCCACGTCGGCGAGAGAGGCGGTGTAGCTGTGGTACGAGTCCTCGTACGCTGTCATGAGCAGCGGCATCTCCGCAGAGACAGGAGATGCGGCCGTCTGCATAGCGGAGAACGGGGTGTGTGTGTCTGTGTGTGTTTGAGGTACAGGTTGCTGTAGAGGAGTCGGTGCGGTGATGCGTTTCCCTTCGTCTTTGCGGTGGGCTATGACGGCTTTTGTATTTTTCAGAAAATAAACGTTTTAATCGCAGAACGTAATGAGTACGGGCACGGAAAGAAATGTGCTGTTTCGGACTCGTGTTTGCGTGTGTAAATATTTGTGCGTGTGCTTGAGGGTGTGGCCTAAAATACACAAAAAAAAAAGTTGCAATCACGGGAGCAAAGATAAAATGAAGGTAAAAGCTGGTTCGTTTCATGAAATAGAAACATTTATAGGTAATTCAAGAGCATCAGCCTTCTTTTCCCGCACCAAAACGTTGCGAAAATACGAAAAGAAACGGAGATAGAAGAGATTGTTGTTTTCTTCTTCAACGAGGCAGCGGTGCAAATATAAGCGCAAATTGATAGAGAGAGTAGCACCCTTCTCAATGCGAATGCGTTTAAAACGCTTTACAGCAACAACAGAAAACAGAAATACCTTTTCTTTCAATAATTTTACCAAAGACGAGAACAATTACAAGTTGAACGGCACGGTGTTTGTGAGACAGAATGCACATGCGTTACGAAAACGCACCAGAAAAATGAAGTGTCAGGGGGGAGATCAGCAGTACACAAGCGACCAAAGTGCAAAAGCCTGACTGATTCCTATTTCTTTTTTTGTTGTTTCTCGAGGGCGTCGCTGCATGGCCGGAACGTTTTGCGATGAATGGGGCTCAGTCCATTCTTCGCCACGTACTTCATGTGGTGCTCCACCGGGTAACCTTTGTTCGCGCCAAAGGCGTAGCCTGGGTAGAGGGCGTCGAGGTAGTTCATTAGTTCGTCACGCGTCACCTTCGCCAAGCAGGAGGCAGCCGCTATCGAGAGGCTGCGCTTGTCGCCTTCGATAATCGGCTGCACATCCCCGCCAATGCTGACGCTTGTAAAGTAATCGTAGCTCGGGCCCGGCACGGCGTGGCCGTCGATCAGCACCAACGGTGCCTGAATCGGCTCCGAGTCGAAGTAGTCCGTTGCCCCTTTCACCAAGTCGATGTGATGCGGCACGGTGTAGCGCTTCTCGTGGTCGTGGTTGGCGGCGATGCAGAAGCGGCTGAAGAGGTACTGTGCAATGCTTGACGAGCGCGGCCGCGGCGCGACTTCTTGCGAGAAGCGCGCGTCGTTCATCATGTGCCAGATGGACAGCGCTGAGCGGTGCATCGTGTTCATCGACGCGTTGTAGATGTTGTACTCGTCGATGTAGGTGTGGTTGGCAATGCCGATGGACCAGAAGTACACGTAGTTGCCGGCGCTGTTGTAGCCGTGGTAGGTCACGAGGTACGGCGTCTGCATCGACAGCAGCTTCTTGAACGGCAGTTTCCCCAGCTTCACGTGGGAGTCGAAGCGCTTGCCGGTGGCCACGCCAGGCGGCGCCTCATCACCTGCGCAGTGGTGCACAACAAACTTGCGACTGCCGACGACGTCGAAGAAGTCCACGTGGCCGGTGATCATGGCAAACACCAGATCGCGCTGCCGCTCCGAGACGGACTTGCTGTCGAAGATTTGAAACTGCTCCGGTGCCTCGTAGAGCTGGTCGAACTCGTTGTTGAAGCTGGAGACGGGAATGCGGCTGACGGCGGCGCCCACCACCGGACCCGCCAACGGCCCGCGGCCCGCCTCATCGCACCCGATCGTAATCGCCGTCTCCTTCACGCTGCGCCGCAGCCGCACGCCGTGCTTCTTCATCTGCGCCACCGCCGCGTCGCGCTCCTTCTCCAGCTTGCGGCGGGTGGCGGGGGCGATCGCGCTGGTGTCCACGCGCGGTACGGCGCGGCCGGAGATGTGGGTGAGTGGCAGCAGCCCATCACGCGAGAGCTGATAGCCGACTAGGTCCAACGTCCCATCCAACGTTGGATCGCCCGTGTCCGTCTTGCAGTGACCCACCTCAACCTTCTGCAGCGCGTTCCACGTCGGCGGTGGGCGAAAGGGTGAGAAGCCAAATTTTTTCTGGTGGACAAGGCGTTGGGGAGTGAACAGGGCACTGCGCAGCGCAGTAGCCTTGCCCGTGAGCTGTGCGGAGCGCCATGGGCCTAAAAGAGAGGACATCTAAAAACACACGTGGGTGTGTGTGGGTGAACCTCGTATTTGTTTATTCTCTTCTACCTGAATGTTGTATTGCAGCAAGACACACCGGTGATGCATAAAAAGCTGGGGGAAAAAAAGAATACAATATCTATGATAGAGGATGTCCTCTGTCAGTCTACTATCAACGCACCAAGCAGCAATCAAGTAACAGCTTAACGAGTCGCCCCTGTGACACTGCAATTTTTCTCGTGTGCCTAGAATGGCGTTCTATGGATAGTTAAGAGTNGAATTGGAAAAAACAAGTTAACAAAATGTGTCTGTCACGTAGTAAAAGAGCAATCTATCGTTGTGTACGGCGTCTGTAGCGTTGTCTTTTTCTATTGAGTTCCTTTTCCTTTTGAAAAAGAGAAAGTGTGCTTTGAGATTGAAGATGGCAGTCTTCTGTAATATGTGTTTCGGTGCGACTGAAGCAAAACTATTAAAAGGCTTTGTATGGCGGATTGCTCTCTCTTTCTCCCCGAATAAAAAAACAACAACAACACAAATCTACGAGGAAACGTCTATGTG
>MDUD01002456.1:95290-119317 GCA_002216565.1 Crithidia mellificae | reverse complement strand
CCACACTTAAGAACGATGAAGCACGCGGTGCAGCGAGCACTTGGTGTGTCTTGTGTGCTGGAACATGCGCCTTGTGCTGGCTGCGTAGCTGGTGTGTGTCTTGCACATTAAATTCCTTTTTGGTGTAGGTGATTTTTTCTTTGTGAGAAACGACTTTCTGCGTCATCTCTCACAAAGTGAACCTTTCAGATCTCGAACTCTCTCACACGCGATTGATTGAACAGAAAAAAAGTGAGCTCATCTCGATAGATGTTTAATGAAATTAAAAAAAAGATTTGTGCAACGAAATGTAAAAAGTCAAATAAATGGTGACTAGGCTGCCTACTGTCGCAACTCTTATCCCGTTGTCTTTCTTTCATTTTTGCTGTTAGCGCTGTCACCTCTGTGGAAATCATCGTCTACTTTATCTAATTCCATACTTCATTTTTTTGTGCATTAGATCAAAAGTTTGTTTTTAAATGAATTTCATTCCTTGCTCCTACGTTGGTCAAAGCACCGCGGATGGCCGACGCTTTGATGGCATCGGCCGCTACACCTTCGCAAACGGCGATGTCTACGTGGGTGGCATGCAGGATGGTCAGTTTCACGGTCAAGGCGTCATCTTTTTCCGCGACACCGCGCATCAGTCTCCGTCTGCACCCATTGACGCAGGGGCAACGGTGACCGATGGCCCGGAAGACAGCCTGCAAGCGTTCCTCAATCCCACCCCATCGTCTGAAAGTAGTCCAAACTCGGCGGAGGGTTGGAGTGGGCAGTACCGCGGCCTGTGGGACCACGGCCGCCACATAGAGGGCCAGTACGTGTTTCAGGATGGACTTATCTACGGCAACGAGGCAACAAGTGGCGGCAGCGAGACCGCGCAGCACTTCTCGTCTGCGGCCTGGACTTACTGCCACGGCAGCGATCGCCGTCTGTGGGCGGAGTACCTTGAAAACGTGGCGCCGGTGCTGCCGCATGAGGCGCTGCTAGGTGGCGCGAAGCTGCTCCACGAGCGTAAGAAGGCTGCTGCTGCTGCTGCTGTCGCGGATGCTGTCAGTGCCGGAGCCACCGATAAAAGCACCACCACAGCGGCACGTGAAGTGGCAGATGGTGTGGGGGAAGGATTGCCGCTGGTGTTGCCCAACGCCTTTGTGCAGGCCCGCGCGGCGCCGGCCTTCGCATCTGGGCAGCTCTGCGGCGTGCACGACCCTCGCGTGGTGCGGTGGACGGCAGCCGCAGAAGCGGACGAGGCAAAGCTGCGTCAGCGCCACGGCAATGGTCGCAACACCACGGCGTCTGCGGAGGCGTCGCCGGAGATGGCGCAGTCCACCATTGCGCTTCAGCTGGCCATGACCCACACCACACGAGACTTGCCGTCGCAGGCACGTCAGAGAGGTGGTGGTGTTGATAGCGCTCGTCAAATGGACATCAATACGAACAACGTACCAGTGACTGGGAGTGCGACGGGCAGCGCTTCGCCCGCGAAGCTGAACCTCTCGGTGTGCCGTGTGAAGGATGTGGAAGATGTAAATCGTGCGCTGGTGCAGATAGTCTCCGCCCCTTCGTAAAACGCTTAGAATGTTTTTTTTTTTTAGCTATGTCCACATAGATGTAAAAATCTGCGTTACTCTTTTTCGGAGGTTGTAAAATAAACTCAAATAAAAACTTTTTGATACTTTTTGGTATGGCTCTAACAACTGTTGTTTTTCTCCTTCATGTGTTCACGTTTCTTTGCCTTTTGCATACAAATAGTGGTTTGTTTGATTTCCCCCACACCACGGCCGTCAAACGGCTAGCTCAGGTGTTTTCTTCTTACGTTCAACTTTCTGTCGTCAGAGAACTCTTTTGTTTGTCACAACATGGAAAAATTGGCGAACACCTTATTTCTTCCTTTGGGTCCTTCAAACGCTTCTTTTAATGCTGCACTCTGACTTCCTCCTGTTTCACTGATTTAAATTTGTCTTGTCCATATCGGGCACTGAATAACCTTTAGGCTTTTGTTTAAACACTGCCCTGCAGTTAGCCTTCAATTTTTTTTTAATTTGCTTCCTGACCTTTTCACAGATACCTTACCTTCTTCAGAGCACCACTTGACATTTCTAGAGTACATTTTTGACTTTGCACAACAAGATACATTATCAAGCTACTCCTGTTTACACAATATAGAAGAAACAGAGACACATCAAACAGACAAATCTTGTTCTTCTCTTTTTTTTCTTCTCCCTTTTTTGACGATGATGTCTCAATCTTTTGCCACCTACCCGCTGCTGCAGTGCATCGTGTCTGCCGCACAGTTCACCGCTGGCGAGGTGTCTTTCTACGACGGCTACGCAGAACTTCTGGCAGCGGACGCGACGGGCAGCAGCACGACCCCTTTGCACATCGACTACCTTGCTTTGGAGCACTTCCGCGTGGTGCGGGCGCAGTGTGTGTTGCGCCTGACCTTGCCTCACGCAACGGTGCGGCAATGGGCAGAGCTGAACGGATTTGCCTCACAGCTGGACGCGCTGAATGAAAGCGATGCCCCTGCCGCGGCAGCGCCAACATCTTCCAAAGCAGCCGAGTCGCCACAGCAGATGCAAACGAACAAGGGCAGCGCAGCCTCCGCGCCCTCGGCAGTGCTGCTGTTGCAGCTGCGAAGGGAAGACATGTTGAGCTTTCTGCAGAACCTCGCGCCAGTGGTGGCGGCCTCGCGGCGCACGCGGTCGGCGTCGCGCATCTCCATGACGGAGCCCCTGCCCCTCTACACCACAACAGTCGATCCTGCGCCGGACGTGTTGACGGAGACCCGCGTGAGCAGTCCCTGTCACCGCAGCAGCAGCATTCACAGCAGCAACGGCAGCAGCTGCCACAGCAGTTGTGTATCCAATGCGTGCCGCTCACGGCAGCAGGCGGCGCCAGAAGACGCTTTACAGTTGGTAGACAAGGACGAAAAGACAGATGTTGGTGATCGAGGCAGAAAAGAGCTTCCATCGATTTTAAAGCAAGCTTCTGCGCTGGCGAAAGGTGCCAAAGAGGGCTTGCATGAGAAGGCTCAAGGGAAAAACGTAAGGGAGTTTCACAACGCGACTCCGGCGGTACTCGGTGATGAAGGGTCGTACAATGAAACCGAAAACTTGTCACCCCCGCAGTCAGACCTCGCAAAGCACGAAACAGAAGCACCCAAAGCAGAGGCTGACAAGACGGTCGCCGACGAGCCAATGAGACTGCAGACATTGGAGAGCGTCGAAGAGGAGCTTGCTGGTTTGCTGAGCGCCACGGAATACCCGGTGATGGATGATGTGTTGGGTGGCGGAACAGGCGGCCGTCGAGCGAAGCCGCTGCAACGACCCATCTCTCTTTTGCCTACAGCCTTGTCGGGTGCAGCTGTTTCAAATACAGACGGACGCGGACGCGGTCGTGGCTCTGGCCGTGGCCGTGGTTGTGGCCGCGGTGGGATGGATAAAGCTTTTTCGTCGACACACGGCAGCAGAACGGAGGTCGGCAGGACGGCTGCTTCTGCCAACGCTGCGGCTGCTGCGCCGTCCCTTTGCCCGTCACTGCAATCTTCCACAAGAGACAGTCACGCAGACCTTGTGCAGGCGGTGTTACATCAGAAAAGAGCTCTTCGAAGCGCCGGCGACGAAGCTAAACAGGTTGCAAACACACATGCGTCAAAACGACACGAGTCGCATGCAAATCGGCTTGTTATTGCGCATCTGTGCACTTCGGACAAAGCCTGCTCCAGCTCGGCGGAGAGGCCATCTGTAGAGCAAGGGACGCTGGGAGGTACTCTCGAGGAAGAGGAGGTCGTCGGTGAGACGGTGGCCACGGTGACCTATCAGAGACGAGAGTTGGCGCTGGGAGAAAAGGCACCGTGCATCCTCAACCCTTGCGAGAACTCAGAAGCCGCTGAAGGCATTGCGCCTCTGCCATCGAGAGCTTTCGATGGCGGCGAAGCCGTTTCCAGCATGCGCAGCACTCTGCGATTTACTACGCCGTTGGCCCATGACGCTCCGGTGCTGATGAGTACGCTTCGCGTCAAGCGTATTGGCAGCCCTGCAACCTCTGCGTCCTCTGTGCGACTTGGAGATTTTTTGAAACACGACGAAGTACAGGAAAACAGAGACTCAGAGCACACGCCGGCGAAGTCGAGTGTCTTGCCTTTGGCTACTGAGAAATTTAAAGCAGCAAAGCAGGCAGCAGAAAAAGCACAGATTTCAACAGGCACAGAGAAATCAGAACGCCCATGCGTGCGTTTTGACAGCAGTGTCACAGGCGGCGCCGCAGTTGCCGCCAGAAAGCCATTGCAGCATCCGTTCACTGCTGAAGTGAAGCGAGACGTGAAGTCGTATTTGTTAGACCTGTTTCCTCCTTCAAAGGAATTGGTGAAACGTCAGCGGCCGACGGACAAGAAAGCAACCGTACCCAGCAGTGCTGCGGCGCCGGCAGCTCCCCGTCGCTGTGCTCGTCAGCCGAAGCCAAAGAAAAGCTCCACATTTGGGCCGCGCCAAACTCTTGAGAACACGGTGAGTGGTAGCGCACTCGAACAGCCCATACCGAGCAAAATTTTGCCGGATCGCTTGAAAACGGCACAGAGCGAAGAGAAGAAAGCATCTGCGGCGGAGAAGCAAAACTCCGACGAGCTTCAGCGTACTTCAGAAAGAAAAAAACGCAGTCGCACAGACGGCGATGCAGATGACGCAACAGCAGCGGTCCGTCTCTCCTCCCTCGAGGGCTCACATGCGATGGAAGTGGCGGAGGAGGTGCCTTTGAAACGACGTGCAATGCGTGCAGTTCCAACTAGCTTAGCGATTCCTGGTGCAGGTGCGGCCACTGAGCAGGAGAAACTCTTGGGAGGGCGCGGCGCAGCTGCGTCAAGTGTAGTGCAGCTGGATGCGGTGCAGTCTTCACCAGATTTATCTTCTTTGAAACCTACCAATGGGAGAGACAGTCGTGTTTATTCTGCATCGAAGGCTTTCGAAAAGGGGGACATCGAGGGAGAAGAAGATGGCGCAGCTGCAGGCTCCAACTCAGCGGACAGGAGTCCTCTGGACGCTGCTGCTGCCCACGCGTCTCAAGAGCCCTCGCGCTACAATGAATTACAGCAGCAACGAAGCCTTTCAGTAACAAAAGCATCAGCTGAACATTGTAGCGCAGCGAATGGTACTTATGCACGCCACTCACCCAGCACGAACGTGGCCTCACTCGAAATTGAGGCGCAGAAGAACCGAGTTCTGCCGAACGCCGCAACGGAGGCGTTCGATGACAGAGCGAGCACCTGCACGAGTCAGGCGACGTGTCCGCTATTTTACCGCCGCGACTCCCGAAAAGAGCGCATGCGCAGGCTTTTGCGTTACATGAACCTTATCTCGCAGCATTTGGCCGTGTTGCATGAAACGCACGACGAGCTGCGCGGGCTGATGCTGACCATGATGAACGGGAACCAGATTTGAAATGTTCTTGATTTTTTTTTAATGCCTCATATTTTATTTTTTACTTCTTCAAAGGCGGCATCTGCCGTATCTGCTACCTATTTTCCTGCTATCAAAAAAAAAAAGGGATTAAAAAAAAACCCGCTTCATTACGCGTTGCAAGAAGTGCTTTTAAAGTAAGGATGTCATTTTAGGCAAGTTTCAGTGACAGACCTGGTGAACCGTTTTCCTCCGATTTTGAGGATTGAGCTCTCGATGGCGTTATGACAAAATTGGGTGCAAAAAGAGACTGTTGCTTGCGTGTGCTCGACGCCTTAAAGTAAATCAAAAAAAATAGAAAGTTGCAATCTAAGTCACGATAATAATTTTTTATGCAAACACAGTTTTATGTAGCTGATCGCAAAATTGTTCTTTTTTTCTTTACCTCTCTCAACTGTTCGTTGTTCTCCACATCGCCATCCTGCACCTCTTAATTGGTCTGCAGTACAAACGCTTTATCACCAATTATCAAAGCAAGCTTCTCGGTGACTGGTAACATATTCCCCTGCTCTTTCTCCAGCGCCGCAGACAAGAGCGTCCCACGTCAACTCCATTCTTTCTGCTGTTCCGACAAAAACTTGGGCAAAGCAGCAAAGCAAACGGCAGCAGCAACGATCACGGCAACCACAAAATAAAAACTGTTGACACGACTTCTTCTTAGAATGTTCACCTCGATCCCCAACGCACACACGGAGGTAGTCACCTCCCTCATTTTCTCCCCGCATGTGGCCACCGGCAGCGAAGGCGGCCTGCTCTGCTCCACATCCGGCGACGACACGGCGGCGCTGTGGGACTTGCGAGCCGGCACGAATGCCACGCAGCGCGTCGCCCACCTCACGGGCCACCACCTGGGCCCGGTCAACCACGCTCTCTTCCACCCGGCAGACAGCAACTACCTCTTCACCGCGTCAGATGACCGCAGCATCGCCTGCTGGGATTTGCGCCGGCCTGACGCGGTGGTGGGCAAAATCTCTGGCTTCCAGGAGGGCGTGAACAAGATGCTTTGGCTGCCCGTCGCCTCCGCCGGCTGCGGTGGTGGTGGCACCGGTGTTGCGGACGGGGCTGGATGGAATGTGGTGAGTGCGTGTGATGACGGCCACGTGTACGTGCACGCGCTCGTCCTGCCGGATGGCAGCGCGCAGGGCAGCGCAAACGGTGGAACAGCTCCGACAACGGCGCCGTCGGCCACCGGGCTGATGGCCGCCACGGGCAGCACCCTCGTCCCGCAGATCGGCGCGCTCGTGGACAAGTTTCGTGTCTCGACGAGCACCGTGAACGACATCGTGCTGGCGCCGAACTCGACTACCACCCTCATCACCGCCTCCGAGGACTGCGCGCTGCGCTCGTGGAGCCTGCGGCCTGGTCAGCAGTACAACAACACCGCTGTTGGCATGATGGAGGACAGACTGCTGGCCAGCCTGGACGAGTTCGAGAACCCGGTGAACCACGTCGTGGTAGTGCCGTCAGGCTTGATGGGTGGCAGCAGCAGCAGCAGTGGTGGCGGCGGCGCGGCCGTTGGCGGCCTTGAGCACAACGTTGGCGCAGGGGAGGGGAGTCCGGGTGCCGCGGCAGCAACGGGCGGTCGTGGCGCCCCCAGCGGCTTTGCCAGTCACGCAGACAACGCGGAGGAAGACGAGGAGGACGGCGGTGGCGGTGGCGGCAGCGTCGACCCGCATCAGCGCACCTCCGCGGACATCTCCGAATCGGCCGGCACGGGCTGCTGGCTGCTCGCCGCCTGCTCTGAGTGCGTCTTCGGCTTCGACTTCGCGCTCCGCTCCGGCCAGTTCGGCACCGGCGCCCGCGCCTTCGTCGGCCACCGCGACTACGTCCGCGGCCTGGAGTTTACCAACGAAGGAACGCTGCTGACGGTGTCCGACGACAGCACGGCCATTGAGTGGAACTTGTCAAACACGGACCCCATCCGTCAGGTTAAGCTGCACGAGGGTATGGTAATGTCCTCGGCCTTGTCGCCGTCCCGCACACTATTCGCGACCGGCACCGACCGCGGCGAGATTCGCGTGTGGCGTCTGCCGTTTGAGACGGAGCGCATGGGCGGCCATTGAAGCACAGCTCGAAAAAAAAGAAAAAAAGTTTCTGCTTTCAAAAGCAGCTTTTTGTCTGGAATGTGTTAAATGAAAGATTAACGTTTTAAGCCGACTAATATGATAAAACAAAATATACGTAATGTTTGTACCGTTAAGTGCCACCTAATGCACCAAACTCAATTGTGGTATTCTGTGAAAGAGAAAGGGATTGAACTGCGTTTTCTTTTGGTCGGAAAAGTAAACAAAAGAAACTCTCAAGGTTAGCTTTACCTTTGAGATTGTGCTTTTATGGAAAAACCTGAGTGAAATAGCCGATCAATGTGATGTCATTCGGTGTCAAGCAAAGCCGCACTCAAATGCAAGTGTGCAAAACCCAGCACATAAAACAAACGAAAAAATAGTGTGCTCGTGTTTGCAAAAAACGATAATGAACCTTTAAAGAAAACAGACAAAAAAAAAAGAACCGCAGTCACTCGGTCTCTTTGAATTATAATATCTGTCTCATTTTCTCTTCTTCTCCTCTTCTTATATGTCGCGTTTTTAACATCTGAACTTTTTTACATGCGAAATTGGTCGCTGGTTTTTGTATCAGTTCGTGTAGGAAAAAATCGGAAACGTTTCCTCATTTTTTTATTCAGCTCAAACGTAGCACATCCTTTTATTTCTTTTCTAATTATATGTATACGACTGCAAGTAAATTAATATTGTCAAAGTAAAGAAACGCTTATTCCTTATTACCAATTAACTTTTTTTTCTTCTTTTTTTTCTGTGTGAGTTAGTTTTTCTCTTGCTCATACAGCGCAGATGTGGCGAAGCAGCTCTTTGCTTATCCGCCAGCTCCCCAACGAGCTCGGGGTTGCGGCCGCAACTGTGTCGGCGTCTGGATGCAGTCGCAGCGGCGACAGCAGCAGCAGCAGCAAGTACAAGACCACCGACGGCCAACCACGCCGTCACTCTTTGTGCCTTCACCACCGCAGTTCTCTCGCCTCCTCCTCTTCTTTTTCGTTTAACCTCACTGCTGCCGCCACCACCGCCGCTGCCGCCGTTTCTTTTCACGCACCGGCGCTTTGGGTGAGTCGCCGCTGCCAGTCGCAGGCCTCCGCCGGTAAGATCTCACTGCAGTGGCAAGAGGGCACCGTGGACCCGCGCTTCTCCTCGGAAGGCAACATGCGCCAGCTGCACGCCGAGACGATGCCGCACTATGTGAAGGCGACGATTCAGAAGGACCGCCGTGAGATGGGGCTTGGCGAGGTTTTCGACTGGGAGGAGTTCGCGAAGGACGCCATCTACATCCCAACACGCTCGGGTCCTCTCTGGGTCGGCAGCGACGATCCCCGCGCGTCAAAGTTTATGCGCCGCAAGGAGAAGATGAAGCGGAAGCCGCTGCAGCGGACACGACCAAAGCCCGGCCCTGACCCGGCCAAAGCCCTCGAGGACCACCCGCTGCGTGAGTTCTTCACCACCGCCACGAACATGCACGACCCGCTGAGCGTCGCCACCGGGCTGCACCGCGCCGGCCGCATCCGCGAATACGACATCAAGCACACGGCGGCAAAGATCGAGTACGCGCCGCGGCCGCCGATCGTGTCCATCATGGGCCACGTCGATCACGGCAAGACCACGCTGCTGGACCATCTGCGGCGCACCAACGTCGCGGCCGGCGAGGCGGGCGGCATCACGCAGAACGTCGGCGCCTTCCAGGTGCAGACGCCGGACGGCCACTCCATCACCTTCATTGACACCCCGGGCCACGCCGCATTCACCGCGATGCGCGAGGTGGGGGCGATGACGAACGACATGATCATTCTTATCGTCTCGGCCGTCGACGGCGTGCAGCCGCAAACGCGCGAGGTGATCGAGATCGCGCAGCGTCAAGGCACGCCGATGCTGGTGGCGATCACGAAGATTGACCGCCAGCCCAACTGCGACTACATCAAGGAGCAGCTGCGGAACTGCAACGTGGAGCTGGAGGAGGACGGTGGTGACACACAGCTGGTGAAGATCTGCGCAAAGGATGGCCGCGGCATCCCGGACCTGCTCGAGGCGATTCAGCTGCAGGCCGAGCTGAGCGAAATCTCCACGCCAAACCCAAGCCGGGCTGAGCTGTACGTGCTCGAGTCCCGCAACCTCGGCGTGACGGAGGTGGCGGCGGTGGTGCGGTGTGGGACCGTGCAGCCCGGCCAAGTCCTTGTCTCGGGCACCATCTACGGCACGGTGAAGCGCATTCTCGACGACCACGGCAACACCCTCGGCTCCGCCGGCCCGTCCGTGCCGGTGGTGCTGCAGGGGATTCGCGTACCGCCGAAGCCGGGCTCCATCCTTCTCCAGGTGAGTAGCGAAAAGCACGCGGAGAAGTTCAGCTTTTTCATGCGCGAGGTCTTCGCCACCGAAGGCGGCCGCGAGAACTACCTGCAGATTCTCAACCAGGAACGCCAAGGCAACATCGAAGGCCGCAAGCCGGACAACAACATCGTCCGCACCTTCAGCACCAAGGCTTTCCAGCTGTGCGTGAAGGCAGCCACGTTTGGCATGCTGCAGGCACTCATGAAGACGATCTACGAGCTGCCACGGCTCGAGGGAGTTTCCATCGAGATGAAGGTCACCTCCGTGGGCGGGCTGAAGAACCAGGACGTGATGCTGGTGGGCAGCTCCGGTCAGCCGGGCTGCATCCTCCTCTTCGGTGACTGCAAAGACGCCTTCAGCATCGACGTGCCAAACAACGTGAGCCTGGTGCGCTTCAACGTTCTGTACCACGGCATTGACGAGCTGAAGCGCATCCTGGTGGAGTCGCTGCCGAAGATTGAGAAGACGCGTGTACTGGCCACCGCCGAGTGCTTGCAGACGTTTAAGGCGTCGCAGGCGGGGCGAGCCGGCAACGCGGGCGGTATGAAGGTGACGAGCGGCACGCTGGATGCGGCACACGTACTGTGTCGTGTCGTGCGCAAGCAGCAAGACTTGAAGGCGAAGCTGGCGGCCGCGGTGGCGAGCAGCAAGGGCAGCGTCTCCAGCAACAGCCTCGGTGACGAGGACGCCTCGGTGGTGCGGGAGGTGGTCTACGAAGGTCAGATGAAAGAGTTGCGCCGCTTCAAGGATCTTGTGCCGACCGTGGAAAACGGGTTGGAGTGCGGTGTGGTGCTGTTTGACGACTTCTCCTTCCGCGTGGGTGATGTGCTGGAGCAGTACGAGATCTACGAGGAGAGCCGCGACGTCGCCGAGGAATTCGAAGCGGCGGAGAAGCGGGAGAAGATTTTGCGTGAGCAGGCGGAGGTGCAGGCGCAGCTGGATGACGAGGCAGCGGCGAGGAGTGCGGGTGCCGATGCCCAGTCAGGCAGTGCAGAGGAGGGCAGCGCATTACATGCGAAGCTGTCCGCCGTTGGGACGGCGTAGATTGTCGTACAGTGAGAAATTACAGTTATTATTATTCTTATGGAGTTGAAAAATATTCAATATCTTTTTGTTTTTTTCACAGATCGTTTCTTTTTTTTTTTCTTTTTTGCTCTGCGTGGGACGGCACTGCGCTAAATTAGTGGCAGCTTTAGGCCAGCAATGGCTTGTTGCAAATGTTTTCTCACGCCGTCCCGCTTCTTTAAAGCAAACGTCAAATTTGCTTTTTTTAATTTTCAAGGAGTTGAATTGCAGAGACATGCAAAGCGGAAGGCAGCGAGTAAGAAAAAAAATATTGTTTTGTTTTCATCTTCTCTCTCTTTCTTCCCCTTCCACTTTCCACTGCTTCACCAGCTCTTTGTTCGATTTGTTTGTTTGATGCCTTGTTGTTGTTCTTGCTGTTGAGGGTTTTTCTTCTTCTTTATTTTTCATGATCTTTTTTTTACAGTTTTGTTCACACATTAAACGTACAAAAGAATTCTCAAAGAGTTGTGCAATTGGGTGATAGAAACGTATTATATGGGATAAGAAGGTAGCGTGGTGCAGACTGCACGTCTTATGTATGTAGGTGCACACGTGCCACGCCTCAGAAGCAGCAAAAAGGCGCCACTCGCTTTCTCTTTGCGGTTTGGTTCATTTGTGAGGTTGCTTCCTACACAACATTTCATTTCCCCCTCCTTTGTTCCTGTTCTTCACTAAAAATGATTTTTAAATCTGCCGTGGGTTGAAACACACTCAATTGAGCAGCTTGCGGAGCTACGTATACAAGAGCGCAGTTACACTCAAATTCAATCAAGCAAGTGCTAGCACTGTATCTACCCTTTTTCCTTTTCTTTGATATTAAAGCTGAACCTTTTTTACCAAAATGAAGCGGTGGTGGCTGAGGCGGTCGCCGCAGTGCAGCTCTGCTGGTCTTGCTCCCTCTCACCCATGTGCATTTCGCACTGCGAGTAATGCTTGCCTGCAGTGTAGTGAAATGAGCTCTCAGCCATGCAGATGGGCATCAGCAATTTTACAAACAACAGGACGTTTTCAATCCCACGCCTTGTTCCGTGGGGCTTGCTTCAATGCGTGTGCGTCGCCACCCACAAACTTACTCGTGCAGTACCGCCAGTGCGCGACGCAGACGACGGAGTCCGCCACACCCGACACGGATGCGGCAGAAATTGCTTATCAAGAACTCTTCTTCGCACAGCCCATCACCCACCGCTTGGCTGCTGTAACGGTGGCAAAGTACGAGCTAGCAGCACAGCAGCAGTTGGCGTCTTCAACAGCGGCGATAAAAAACGGAACTGCGGCTGCTGCGGCGAAGGAGCCGTTTATGCCGATGTTCCATTTTGTTCGCGCTGTGCCACCGCTCGTGCGAGACGCCCTCTTTCGCGACCAACACGACGTCGTGCAGTGGGTGGCGGCGTCGCCGCTCCTCGTGCTCGTCGACCACGAAGGACGCAAGATCGATCTAGCGCACTTACCGACTGCGGCAGCTGACGCGGCGGAGCCTGGCAGTGGCAGCGGGGCCCCGAGGTACAACCCGCTCCTCCACGTGCGGGTATCGGTGCGACCGGAGTGGGTGCAGCGGGTGTCCAAGTCCGAGCCTCTCACGAAGCGCGACACCGCATCGCCACACGAAGCCAGCGATGCAGCGCTGACGTCGTCACGTGGCGTGCAGGGTGAGGTGATCAAAACGGCCGCACGCGAGGCGCTCTGGCGCGAGGTGCACCAACTCGACGAGGGCATGCAGCGCAGCGCCACCAACGGGGCGGCGGACACCACCGCCGGACTGCGTCGTTACGTGCCGCTCGCCGACGTGCTGCACCGCATCCGCAATGCAGCCTTCCTCACACCCGCCAACGAAATGCCGGCGAGCACGCGCGAGGCGCTGGAGAGCCTCTCCATGCAAACCCTGGAGCAGGTGGTGGAGGCGAGCGGGGTGCGGGTAGGAATTGGCCGCCGTCACAGCCCCGGCGACCAACTGCAGCAGTACCCCGCGCTGTCGGAGAAGTTTCTGTGGGTGGTGCGCTCCTCTAACCTGCCGGGCAAGCAACGTGCGGCCGTGTTTGTCGCGCTGCGCCGCCCCGACGACGCCGAGCCGCCGCGCTTCCGCTTCGTGCACCCCCGCATCAACACCGCCACGCTGGCGACGAACTACGGTGGGTGGGGCGGCGAGTCGGCGGTGCCGACGAAGGAGGACGTGTACGAGATCCTTAAATACATCCCGGTAAACTGGGCCAACATGAGCATTCTCACCATTCCAGCTGCGGTGCGAAAGAAGCACATCCGCGCCTCCTCGCCGCAGCAGTGGTATCGCCGTCAGCCCTACTACTTCGAGCTGCGCAATGTCTGCGGGACGGTGGAGATTCGACGCAGCATCGTGCTGCACCCAGAGGCGCATGGCCTGACGAAGGAGGAGGCGTGGGAGGTGCTGGAGATGCAGCTGGCCACCGGCACGGCGAACAACCTCGTCCAGCTCAACAGCGACGGCGCACCGGCCATGAACGGGGACTCGCAGCTCGAGAAGAACGCGGTGAGGTTTTTGCTGCGTGTGTGCCCGACTTACTTCGCCCCTATGTTCCTCGTCGCGCAGCGCTACACGAAAAAGAACTTGTCGGAGGCGACGATGCTGGCGATTGCGCGGCGGCGGCCGCAGGACTTCGAGGAGCTGACGACGCGCTTCAGCGACGTGGTGCTGGTGCGGCGCCGCGGCGGCGCTGACAGCTCGCGCTGGCGTGCCGCCTTCGTTGCTGATCTCGAGAAGTACCCGGAGGACGTGCGTGGTATTATGTTGCTGTGCAATCGCATGTGTCCCTCCTGGGACCGCCCGGAGTTTATCTACGTGCGTCTCTCCGAGAGCGAGCAGGAGGCGATTGGGGGCTACGCCGGCATGATGCGCGTGCTGCAGCGCCACCCCACCATCTTCCGCGTCGGCAAGCACTTTGTCTGCCGCGCCGACCCGTCAGACCCGCTGACGTTGCAGGAGGTGGAGCCGGCGCACGACGACGTGACGGCGCGCTCGCTGCTGCGCGAGGAGAACCCGTACAACTCCTACATGGAGATTGCCCTCGTCTTTCACTACGTCGCGCCCGACAGCGAGCCGTGCACCGCGGCCTACCTGGCCGACTGCGCCAGCCCCGCCATCCGCTGCGTCTTGCCAACGCGCATCGTGGCGGTGGTGCAGCAGTTTCCGAAGCTCTTTGCGTGTACAGAAACCTCACCTGGTGTCTTTGCGATTCGCAAGCTGAAGCCGCGGCCAATGAGAGCGCTGCCGCGCCCCGGCGGTGCGGCGACGTCCGTCGACGCCACGCGCAGCACGAGCGACACAAGCAGTAGCAGCAGCAGCGGCGGCGGCGAGGTCAGCAAGGACGGAAGCAGCGCGGCAGCAAACGTCGACAACGGCGCTGCGTCAGCGGAGGAAAACGAAGCGGATCTGATTCAGATGCTGGAGGAAGAAATTGCGGCGGAGGAAGAGCACCTGTCAAGGGAGGAGGTGATCCAAGCCGTCCGCACCCTGGTGCCCGAGTCCGGCGTCGAGGCTCAGCAGCTGCTCCTGTGGGCCTCGATGAACGTGCAGCGGGCCGCCAACGAGTACTTTGGCGGCGTGCTGAAGCTGGCGGAGGCGCTGCCGCAATACTTCCGCGTGGTTACGACGGAGGACTCGAAGATGATCTACAAGGTGTGAGGTGCGTTTTTGCCCTTTGTGCGTGCGATGGTTTTGGCTTTAATTGGTGTGCGCTTATTACAGATTTTATTTTTATACAATTTAAAATGAGAAATTATTTTGACTGGTATGACGGTTCTTCAGAGAGAACAACAGCATGTTGAGGCTGCGTGAAGAATCATGCGCAAATGGAAAAATCAAATGGTGCGAACTGAGTTGCTGGCAAATGCGACTGTGGCGTGAGCGTTGGGTGGTCTGCTCTTCCATTTTTTTTTTCCTCCTTCCCCTTTCAACGTTTTCTTTTTTGGGGTGTTGTGTTGTCGCTGGTGCCTGTCCCAGGTTTCATGCCCCGCTGCGCAGGGCTGCCCATGGGCGATGTTGGGAAGCCCAGCGTGCTGGCGCCGAGGAAGGAGCGACCCGCTAGCCGGCGGACGGAGAGAAAAAGAAAAAAAAAAGGAAACGGAAATAAAAACGGAGAGAATGACAAGAGCCCGAAAGCGTGGCTTTCTTTGCTTTGCAATCGACACGCTGCCGCGCTTCGCTCAAATGAGGTTAACTTGCATGAAGCCGAGTCTTGTCTTGCGCTTTTTTCTTCACTAAAAGTATTAACGTGTTTTGACGCATTGGCCGAAGGCTTAACGCGCACTGCTTCTGATTTTCTCCACACCTTGTGCTCTTCTCTATAAGGTTTTTTTTTTTCCTCTTTGATAAAAATTGAACAAACAAAGCACAGCAACAATACAACCCGCGTACATCACTACAATCCCCTTGACGTAAAATCATTCGTTACAATCGAGTACAACACAAGAAAGCAACACGAGAGCATGAAGACAAAACTCATCGCCTTTGTGTGAAGAAAAAACAAAAAAAGGAACAAAAACGCTGAAACCTCTCCAGTAAGGTCCGAGGCTACTTGCGGCGCTCGTAGATCTCGCGCGCCGGGAAGGGCAGCGGGGTGCGGTTGTAGCGGTGAAAAGGCACGGAGTCGTACCCGACGTAGCCGTCATCCGCCTTGCCCTGAATCTTCGTCGTGTTGCCCGGGTACATGCGCAGCAAGCCCCACATGTGGCGCACAAACAAATGCTGCAGGTGGTACTCCTGGTACTGGATGCGGCGATACCACGTCGTCAACTGCGCACCGCGAGAGCGCTTGTAACCCGTGGCGTCGCCAAAGCGCGGCGGCGGCTTGCACATGTGGAAGCGCTTGAGGTCGTTTTGAATCACGGCGGTGCGGCGCAGCGGCAGCTGGTCGATGCCCATGGTGAAATAGAGAATCTTGTGCTTGACCATGCGCTCGGGCTCGGCCCACCACTTCGGTCCAGTGCGAATCACCGAGATCGGCGCCGTCGCGACCGACCGGGTGAGGTAGGTGTTGAAGGCGACAGAGGTCTGGCGCAGCATTCTGAAGAAAGGGGGGAAAAAAACCTAATGGAGAACAACAACAACAAGCTGATGAATCATTACGAGAAAAAGTTGTGAGAACACAGAAATTTCAACAAGAAGAGAAATAAGATGAAGATAAGGGAAAGAGATAAGGAAAGAAAGAGATAAGTAACGAAAAAACTCGGAAAGCATAACAGGGGAGAGTATGCAACGTCAGAAGTGAGGCGTCGAAACTTGTGCGAAGCACAAGCTTAATGCATTTTCCCATTGTGCTTGCGGTGCCGATCTTCGGCAATCAGACAAAACGCAAGTTTTTCTTTTTTTTAACAATTCTTTTTTGTTTTTTTTTTTATTGCAAAATTGAGACTTGACGCATTCGTACAAATTTGAGAAAGGACNACATTGACACAATTCACACTCGGGAATCACAGAGATGATGCATCGTCGTCGTGCTGCGTCTCCTCGTCTTCCTCGAAGGTGTCAAGGCTGCCCTTCGAGTTGGCATTCTCATCAAGCCAGTAGCCGCTGCTGCTGACCTCGTCATCGTCACCGTCGCCAGGGTGGGTGACCAGCTTCAAGGCAGCCTGCTCACGCCGCTGCCGCTCCAACTCGCGGTGCAAACTCTCTCGCCACGCGTCCTCCTCGCTGAAGGCGGCACGCGCCGCGTCACTCTCTCGCGCTACCGCCGCCGCTGCAGCAGGAGCAGTTGTTGCTGTTGCCACTGTTGCTGTCGTCGCCCCTCCCGTTCCCACTGCGGCTGCCGCGGCGCTCAGCAGACTTGCGAAGTGGAGCGTCGAGGCGGGTCGCTGCTGCACCGTGTCAGAGTACTCCGTGTCGCAGCCACGCCGACGCAGGGCCTCCACCCCAGCCGATACCTTGTGTGCCTTCCTCTTTTGCGCTGTATTCTGATCCGTGGTGTCGTTGGTTGTGCCAACGGTTCCCTGTGCGGTGGCCGGAAAGTCGCCCGTGTGGCTGCTGCTTCCACGCTTCGCCACCCCCGCTAGCTCCGCTTTCGCACCTCTCAGCACGGCTCGGCGAATGCCTGGGCTGCTGTTGTGACTCGTAGCCGCAGCCGTCGTCGTGCTCAGCAGATACACGCGCGACCACTCGTAGATAACGCCCTCTGCGGTGATGGCAACGAGAAAGCGTCCGCTTGGCGACCACGCAACCCCGGTGCAGCGGCCACCGTACGGCATCGGGAGCGTCGCCAGCACGTGCTTGCGATTTACCCGCGCCGCCTCGTTCACACCGGCACGCACCGCCGTGGACGCGGCGGCAGCAGCGGGCAGAGCAGCGGCAGTGGGCTCGAGGCGCAGTAGAGGCAACACACGCACAAAGCCTTCCTCGCACGGCGCAGCCACCACGACAAGGCGGTAGTTGTCCGGCGATGGCACCGCGCCTACGCCGACGTGACGCATGCGGCTTGGACCTGTCGTCTTGAGCAGCGGATAGAGTCGATAGCTGACGGTGGGTTTGGCAGCGGTGTTATGATTAGGGTTCGTGCTGCTGCTGCTGCTCCGGTGGCTGTGGCTGCTGTGGTCAGCGTTACTGGTGTTATTACTATCGCCGTGGCGAGCCGTGCCGTGCTGAAGCTGCAGGAGCAGCCCAAGTGAGTACACTGTGTCGCACGGCGCGGTGACCAGCACGAGCAGCGGGCACACCACCTCCATCGCGTCGCTGCGCAGCTGCCGCAGCATCTCCTTCTCCGTCATCGCCGCTGGGTTTGCACTGCCACTGCCTGCCGCACTGCTGTTCGCGGCACCCGCAGCAGTAGCACTCTTCGGTGAAAAAAGCGCGCTTGCGTGCTTCGAGGGCGCAGTGACGGTTTCACTGCGGTGACCCCCGCCGCCACCACCCCACAGCGCAGAAAAGGTATCGGACAGCCGTGATGGCAGAGCAGCAAGGACGTGAGGGAAGCTGCTGCTGCTGCTGCTGGTGGGGGCAGTCACCTCGCTCGTCTCGCGCCGCAGCGTCGTCGACTGCGTTTTCGCGTGTCCCTCGCGGCGACTGCGGCTGGCGGTGCCGCTGCCGCCTCGCACCGACGAAGTGGCGGCTGCCTCCTCCGCCGCCGCCTGCTGCGCCTCAAGCTCCTCGCGGCAGGCGCGGTTCTGCGCGGCGGCGGTGTGAAAGAGCTGCGCGGTGGCCTCCAGTGGATGATGTGGCTGCGTCGACGGCAGCGATGACTCACTGTTCTTCTCCTCCTCCTGCGTTGCTGTCGCTGTCGCTGCGGCGCCGTACTGTGGGCCACAGGGGCGGAAGAGGCTACGCAGCTGCGGTGCGTGCAGCGTGCTGACGCTGAGGGCGGCCACCCCGCCCGCCGAAGCCGGCAGCGCGCACGCCGCCACCCGCCGCAGCTCCGGCAGCTGGTAGAGCGGCGTCGCGAAGGCGGCGCCACCGCTGCTGCTGCACAGCCCACCGGTCTCGTCTCGGCCGCTGTTCCCGCTGCACCCGAGGAAGTCCACGACGGACGAGCGACTACGCGCGTGGCGGCCACCACCACCACCACTCGTGGAGGCGCCACCGACAGCAGCCGGCGTCGTCGCACGAAGCGTCGGCCACGTCACCAATTCGCCCGCCCGGTACGTCCACAGCACCACCGTGCCATCCGCGTCGCCGGCCACGAAAAAAGGCGAGGCGTTAAGGCTGACGGCGAGGGCGGTGATGGCACCCGTGCCAATGCCCGCAGCACCTCTGCTGTTGCTGCTGTTCCCGCCGTAGCTGCTCCCACGGTTGCTGTTGTTGCTGGTGAAGCTGCTGGTGGTCTTGCCGCCATTGCTCTTCACGATGTTCTTCACCCCCACCGTGCCACCCGCGCCGCCCCCGCTCATGGTGAGCCGACTCAGCCCCGTACCCGCCACATTAGTCACCGGCAGCCCCGTGGAGCTGTTGTACAAGTGCAGTTCGCTGCTGTCGAGGTAGCTGACCAGAAGGTAGTTGTTGTTCTGCGGCATAAACCGCACGAGGTGCGGCGCGCGCTGCGCGGATGCGCTGGCCCACACCGCGGTGATGCGCCGCAGCTTTGCGCTCGTGCTCGCCTTCCACACGATAATACACCCATCAAGTCCGGTGGTGGCGAAGAGAGCACCGTCGTCGTTGAAGGCGATGGAGAGGATGGCTGCTGTGTGGCCTGCGAGAGGGATGGGCTGAGTGGCGGGCGAGGCAGAAGGCACACCAGGACTTCCCACAGAGAGAGGCGGGGAAGAGGCATGATAGGTTTCTGCGCGACTCCCACCACAACCCAGTCCCTCTCTTTCCCTGTACGGAGACGCAGTCGTGACGGGGGCAGGCCGGGCGCCGTCACCTCCACCGCCGCTGGGGTTGCCCATCGCGTTGAGGGAAGGCGCGCTGCCTGCACCACCCCCTGCGCGGCTGCGGTGCCCCGGTGCACTGGGCGGCCACAGACTACCGAGAGGTGTCGCTCGCACTGCCTCCTGCCCGCTGCCCACCGGCACCCGCCACAGCAGTCCCGTCGACGTCCCTACCAGATACGCGTCACCTGCTGGGCAGAAACGAATGCATGTGGCCGCGACCTGCTGCGGCTGTTGCTGCTGGCGTGGCAACTCTGATAGCTGCTGCTGTTCCTGTTCCTGTTGTAGTAGCAGTTGGCCCTCCAGCTGCCGCAGCTCGACGACGCGCGCTTCGGGCGCAAAGAGGTAGGACACGTACGGTGCGACCTGCCCCTTCTCAATGGCGTCCATCTCCGTCGCGAAGCTGAGCTGCGTTGGCAGATTTGGCGAGTGCACGGAGCTCTGGCGGCGGTGATGATGGTGCGCAGAGGAGGGACCGTTGCGAGTACCACGTGGCGACGTGTACGGCTTCACGGCACTGCTTTCACGGGAGAGGTGGTGAGGGTGGCGGTTGTGTGGTGACAAAGAGGATGCGGCACCGTGACGTCCCGCGGCCTCCTCCGAAGTTCCCGTCGCGCTGTCGGAGCGGCCGTTGCCGCCTGACCCGGCATTTGTGCGTGCGGACAGCGTGGGCGGTGGCGTCGGCGTCGACGCGTCTTCGTTTACGTGTGCGCTTGATGAATCGACGGACCACTCCGAGGAGAACGGGGTCGAGGTGCGACTCTCTGTGTGCTGCGTGGAGGTGGAGGAAACGTCGTCGAAGCAGTGAAGGGTGGCTGCGTCGCCGTAGCAGCGCAGCAGCGAGGGCAGCGGCGCGCGAGGGTGGTAGCGGCCATCCGGCCCCGGTGCTGTCATCGGGTAGTAGTAAGGGTCGGAAGAGGCAGAAGAGGCAGTGGAGGTGAAGACGTCCTCGTTGCGGCCGTCTTCGTTCCTCCGGTTATCGTCACTCACGGACGACGACCAGGAGCTGCCGCACCACTCCCCGCTGCAGGTGCTGCACGAACAGGAGTACGACTGCGAGGCCGCCGAGTTGGACCTCGGCTGCTGCTGTTGTAAGAGTTGCTGTTGCTGCTGCGTGGTGGCAGCAAATGCAGGTAGTTGACCCGTGGAGGACAGCGAGGAGGAAAACAGGCCTGCGCCGCCACCACCAGCACCACCAACAGCGCCGGCGCTGACGGACGCGTTCAACGTGTCTGGGGTCTTGGTAAAAGCGGACGCAGCGGTGACCTTCTGCTTCTGCAGTCGATCGCTTTCCAAGGTTGGGCTGCTCCCAAAGCCCACGCCACCCGTACTGCTACTACTCGCAGCCCCACCGAAGGTGCGGGCCAGGATAGAGATGGGGCTGTTGCGAAAGAAGGCGTGCGTGGGCGACACAGCCGACGTCGGGGTCGCACGTGTGCGTGACGATGACGAGAGCAGCGCGTCGTGCGCAGCCGCCGTGGACGTCACCGCGATGGGCTTTGAGACCAAACGCGCGTGGCGGCAGTGACGGGTGTGGTGCTTGTGTCGCCGACGCACACGAGCCGGCGAGGCGTTTACCCGTAACGTCAGCAACGAATTGCTGGTGTCGGCGTCGTTGTTCTTGCTGCGGCTGTTTGTTGAGCAAAGAAGCGGCGCCGCGTCTCGAGCGCGGGCGTCTCCTCCGGTAGCGCTCGACTCCGGGGGCGGTGACGACGACTTGACGGACGACGCACGCAGGGACGTGTGTAGCGCCGCCTCGGCCCCGCCGTAGTGAGTGAGAGAATGCAGAGGCGACGGCGACGGCGAGCCGGCGTGGTGGTGATGCTGATAGTGATGGCGGTAGTAATTCGCAGGTCGTGCGTGAGAGTGGTGATGGTGAGAGTGGCTTGAGTAATGGGATGCGCGGTGCAGCGGGTCGGCGTAGATCGACGTCGACGCTGTTGTCCTCAGTGCGTGCGGAGAGCCAGACGGGGAGGGCGTGTGCGCTGGCGGGGCACGTGCCCCGGCAGCACCAACAGCCGGAGGGGATGCGGCAGCACCACGTGGGGATGCTGTCGTTGTCATCGTTGGTAAGTTGGAGACATACGGCGGCGTGGGTGAGTGACGGCCTCGACGCGTCACTGTTGCCGCCGTCGGCTCCTCCGCGCCCGAGTCAGAGAAGAGCGACGGGGCGCCTGCGGTGGCGGCTGAGAGTAACTTTGCCGCCATCACGCCAAGGGGTTGGCTGAGGGTGTGACGCATCTTATCCGCGGCGGACATGGACGCAGCGGCGGCAGCATCCGCAGCGGCCTGACGCGTTGCGCGTCGCCGCTGCCGCTGCAGATCACGCGCCATCTTTTCCTTCACGCGCTGACTGAGAGGAGAGAGAGGCCACTCCATCACAATGCGGTGCGGCGCCTCGCTCGGCACATCGTCTAACGGAGGCGAGGACGAGAGAGGTTCCTCCTCACCTTCTGTTTTCTGAGTGGTGGTAGTGGTGACCTGCATGGGAGGCTGTTGCCGGGAGAGCCGCTCCGCGTCCACGCGTTTTAGCGCAGCACGCAAACGGCGTTCTGCTTGCTTCGCCCGCGTACACGGATCTTGCGAAGCACAAGAAGGAAGTGACAGCATGACTTGGTTAGGATGCTATATGCAAAGGGCCCAGTGGACTGCAGAGACGTAAATAAAGAGACACACACACATAAATTGAGGAGCTTGCAGTCCCAGTGGAAAAGAGAGCAAAGAGCACGCTAAAAAAAAAAAAAAAACTGGTTGACGGACGTCACCAGCAGAATTGTGAAAAAGAAAAAGAGGTTTTTTATAGCTTGGTTTTGTAAATAAACGATATGTTGCTTTGTTTGTGGTGTTCAGTACTGTTCTTGACAAGTCAAACCACTCAGGCAATAAAAAAGAGTGTTTCATCAATAAAAGAGAGGTTAAGAAAGCAAAAGAAAAATGAAAAAGAAAGGTGACATTTTTTTTTTACAAGAGAGAGGACAAGAGTAATGCACACGCAACGCGGTCTAAATTCATTTGACCAGTTCACGGGCGTCCACAGGTTGTGTTGCTTCACGTGCAAAGTGGTAACTAGCTTGCGCGCACTGAGTTGTGGCATCATGAGACCAATCGCAACTGTCAGGTCACCAGACAACCCACAACCACTCGTTCCAGTACACATCATGTGGTTGAGGGACAAGACTATAAAAAACGAAGAGCTTGGTCAGCTTCTCACGCTGTTGAGGGGAAATTGTGGAAGCAGCCCTGCATAAAAAACCGTTTGTAAACCCACAAAAGACCCTAGTCTGTCCTCACCATCAGGTCTGTCTCGATCTAGGCATATAAGCNGAGTTAGATTGGGTAGTATTATCAGGACAGAAAGACATTTTTCATCTAGTCAAAGAGAAAAGCACAACAGTTGACTTGAAAACCTTTTGAATTTAGAGTTATCAGTATGAAAGAAAAAACCACCAATTTTTTGTGTGCTCAAAGGCAAACAATCAATGTAAGTAAAGTGACCAAATCGAAAGGAAAGAACAAGGCAATTTAAAAGATGTGGCTACATCTGATTTACTCTGCACAATGCTGCCATAGCTTTCCGATTTCCCAGATTTTAACCTTTCAAGAATACAGATCAAATTTAGCTACACTAGGTCATTTTCTGATTTTGGAAACATACAAGATAAGCGACACAGCCTGGACAAAAGGCAATTTGAAAAAAAGGAACAAATACAAGAAGAGCTTGAAGAAAGAGAGAAAAACCTCTTATCACTTGGGTTGCGAAAAAGGCAAATCAAGTCAGATACAAAGTCAAAGGAAAAGGGGAAAAAACCCAAGCACACGTATAGACCAAAACAAAGAGAGTCTGCGCTAAAAGAATCTTAAAGCAGATGTTTGTTTTGACGCTGCCCATGCTGCCTAACATTCTCACTTCCGGCATTGAGCTCGTTCTAGCACTTTTGTTCTTGTGTTGCGGCATTTTACCCAAATTTCATTTCTTTCATCTTTTGTCCTTTGTCAAAGAAGAAAAAAGCAAAACAAAAAAAGAAAGAACGGAAAAAAACAGGTACTATACTCAATTCATACGAATGCTTACATAGATGTATGTATTAATTAAAACTAAAGCAAAAGCAAAGCAAAAAAAAAAAGAAAAACATATACCATCCCAGCAAAAAACATCAAAAGGTCAGTAGTTCCTGACAAATGAAAAGATGAGGTCAAAACACTGAGCTGGAGAGACAAAGCACCAAGATGCACGCCGAGATAATGGATGAGCACACGCTCAGAATGCCATTACCCTTCTCTACTGCTGTCGTACGTCAGTTGCCTTTCAGTTTAGTGAGAAGGCAGACCACGACGAAAGCAAAGAGAACTTTCTAAAAAGGAAGAAAAAGAAAAGAAGAAAAAAAAATGACTGCGCTCGAAAGACGTCCACACGGACGCTGACAGCGGCAAATGAAAACTAAGATAAAAAAAAAGCGTCTTTAGGCTGAAAAAAAAAACAAAGCACCTTATCTCTTTATTGCCTTGGACTTGTTGACTCTAGTTTTTCACGTGTCTCAATCATGTGCCATCGCGATCTTTGTAGTAGTTTACAACTCCATTGTATAATGATAGCTATTGTCTCTCTTGCTTCGGGCAGTTCATCGCAAAGCAAAAAAAAAAGGCAACAAAAGGGAACCAGACGATTTCCCTTTTCTTACTCTCGCGCTAAGCTCTGAAATACCCAAGTAGCAAATCTTCACAGACAAGTTGCACTATGCGGAGTTGGAAAAGAAAAACCCGTTGATCAACCAGGCTATGATTGAGACTGCAGAGCAACACAGTAAAGGAGGGAAAAGGGC